>KE504871.1:155222-211033 GCA_000441515.1 Elaeis oleifera
ACAACTCATGCCATCCTTAGAAAATTTTAAAAAATTCTAAGCCTAACTTATTCCAGCGGACTACCATCCCTTGTTTTTTTTTTTTTGCTTCAACACTTCTAAATCGTATGGAACCTTCTGAACCTCTGCAGACACCGCCTCTTCCCCCTCTCCTTGCTACCATCTCCCGCCGATCTCCACCGTAGCTTCCTCCCTATCGTCACCGGTGTCAAGCCTTCCCCCTTGGATCTCCCTCAAGTGCTTTCCTTCCCATCGATCTCCAAAAAAGAGAAAGAAATTCCTGCTCTCCTCACCGCCACCTCCTGCCGGTTACCACCGTTGCCGTCGCCATCGCCGTTGCCTTCCTCTCCATCATCATCGGCATCGGTCTTCCCATCATGTGCTTTTCTTCCAATATATTTCTAAAAAAGAGAAAGAAATGAAAAGAAAAAAAGATAAAGACTTGCCTTTTGATTTTCCATCTTACCTTTGTTTCATTGATTTTCTCCTTAGGGGCCTCCTCGGCCTGGTCTTTCTGCTGCTCATCGACGAAGAGAGAAGTGGTGATGAGTGCGATGGTCGTGATGACCTCATCCCAGCGGTGATGATCTTCGATGGGAGCTCGAAGAAAGTCTTGGAAAAAGAGTCGAGATGGGTACAACGGTCAAGGAAGAAGGCCTCAGCGCTACTAGAGAAGATGAAGACGACGATGGCCTAAACCCAGCTAGCATCGTCGGAAAAAATGAAGACGGCGATGGCCTAAACCCAGCTAGCATCGTCGGAAAAGATGAAGACAGCGATGGTCGGTGGATGAACAAGGATCATGATCCACGATCAGGGGGGCTAAGTCGGAACTATCAAACAGAAACGGACGCTCGAGAAAGGTGGCATGGAACCGGGCTTGGGCTGACTCATAAAAATAAATGGGCTGAACTTCAAATTGGGTTCGGACCGAAAATAAATGGGCTGAACTTCAGACTGAATCCGAGCCGGACCAAATATCTATTCGAACCGAGTCGAAAGCAAAACAGACTCTATTTTTTGTTTCGAGCTCGATCTAAACGATTTTTGATCGAATCCAAAATTCAATCTAAAATCGATCTGATCTGATGCGCCTCCAATCGATTCGGGCCCACTTCCAGCCGTGTCCTACACGCATCCGCGTAGCGCTCGAACTGTGAATCCCTCTCCGCGTCGAAATCCTTATACCCCCTCTCTGCAAATCCCCTCTCTCTCCATATATCTCCAACCCCAGTCCCGAAACACCACCGACCTATTCTCCATCTTGATCTAAATCAAAATCTAATAATCTCTGATCCTCTCCATCTCCTATCCATCGACAATGCTTCTCTCTCCGGGCCACTCCCCTCGCCAAATCTCTTCGCCCCCGCCTCCGAGAAAACCCTAACCCTAGATCCCTCTACGCCGGCATCCTCCTCCTCCGCCGCCGCTTCCCAGCCTCCGGAAAATCCCCGGAAGCGCCGCCCTCCGTCCTCGACGAGGACACCTACGTGGCCGCGATCGAGAAGATCATCGAGCGCGACTTCTTCCCGACATCCCCAAGCTCCGCGACCGCCTCGACTGGCTCGAGGCCGTTCGCAGCGGCGATCCCGTCCTCATCCGCGACGCCCAGCTCAAGATCCTCGAGCGGCGGCCGCCGCCGCCGCCGGCAAGACCCCTCCGTCGCCCCAGACAGCACGGCCACCGGCAACCGCTCCCGGACCCCGGTTCCACCTTCTTTCCCGTCCCTTCCGCAACCCCTTCGGCTCCGACCAGACTCCGGCAGTCCCTCTCGCCCCACGGATCCGGCCACGTCCGATGACCCTGCCGCCGACGTCGATGTCTCCCTCACGCTCGATGAATTCTTCCGCAGGTACACAAGCGAGGACAACGACAGCTTCTCGAAGATCATGGAGAAGGTCAATAGGAAGAAGAGGGAGAGGTACGCCTATCTGTTGGAGGGCGAGAGGGAGACAGTGAAAACCCTAGAGGATGAGAAGAGGGATCGGATCACCGATGGGTACGGCACGTCCGGTCAGCCAGCGAGCACGCTGGAAGGATGGAAGTACACGGCCAAGAATCTCTTGATGTACGATCCGGCCGATCGAGGGGAGGTAGCATTGACGGAGGAGGAGAGGGCTGTGAGGCTTAAGGGCTTGACAAAGGAGATCAGCCATTCCAGCACTCGGTTCCATGGCAAATTGGTGACGGATTCGAAGCCCACGAAGGAGGAAGAGGCCGTAGCAATCCTTTACACCCCAGTCCCTGGCACCACTCCAGCCGGTGCCGCTTGGCCTTTTGCAGATAGAGAGGCAGAGAGGTCGAAAAAATATGACTTGGAGGATCTGAGGAAGACCCCGAATCCGTTCTATGTGGAATCCATCAAGAATCGGACAACGGGTATAGTTTGTCAGGACACCGTCTCCTGCCCCGGGTGTGGACGAATCACCATTCATGACATGGGGAGAAATAGAAGGGACACCACTGAGATTGGATCCTGAGGAGACACCAGTCGGCATCGGTGGGAGCAGCGAGGGACCCCACTATAGGATTCCACAGCCACCTTCTCGGGATGTGAAAGCCCATTCTCTGTCAAGGGAAGCGGCACGAAAGCTGAGGGAGAGATCTAAGATGTTTCAGAAGCCTCCCTTGCCATCACCAGCTAGAGGGGGCAGCGCCAGCCCAAGTGTGAGGACATTGTCTCCAGCTGCACAGAAGTTTGTGAGGAATGCAATTGCGAAGTCTTCACGCTCTGTGGATGAGTCACTTCGTGCAAGTTATCGTGGTTCGAGCCCGCTCATGAGCACTCCAAAGGAAGGTCAAGGTTCTCAAGAGATGCTAGTTTGGCATCAAGATCTCCTTCAGTAAGACAGGGTTCCACTCCTCCCTGGTGATGAAAACTTGCTTATCCTGTTTTAAGCTTTAGACCTAAACAATGAAGTCGTGTTTCGTGGCATCTATGCAAGTGTATATTTAAGTGTTTTACTGGTTCTTGGTGTTTAAAGTTGCTGATTTATAATTTAGGTATACTTTTAGCTTTAAAGGGTGATGCCTTCTTCATAGTGTATTATATATTGGATAAACGTAATATGCATAAGGTGATGGTGACAATTAGACCATGTTTGTGATTGAAGGTTATAGTTTGAGAGGCACAAGGAAATGCTAATGTTCATGGAGAAGGATACAATTAGGGCGATGCAGGGTCCAGGAATGTTTGATTCAGAAAGTTGTAGCATCTTCTTCCGAATGTAGGGTATTTAATCTCGTTCAAGTCAGATCTCTTGTTGAATTTTGGATAAACCTTTGAGAATTGCCACTTTAACCAAAGTCATCGACGGGCCTCAGCCCATTCTGAGTTGGCTTTCTGAACTCTTTATTGGCTAGTGTTTTTAATCTTAGGCTAGATCTTCTCCTCATGCAAGTATTTCCTAAAGTTAAATGAGAATGAAAACTAGATGTGACAATAAAACTTCCTTTGCTTTGGCTTTCTCCTAAGCATATCTGGATCTCCATTTCTTTTCCTAGATATTATGCTTCTCTTTAGCTACTTTATTGCATATACATTACTCATGAAAACATAAAGTAGGAGAGAGTAGTACTTCATTTTTCACCTTGTCAGTTGTGAAACGCAAGTCTGATTCCTTGTTTGGTTTTACTGTTTGTAGTAGAGCTTTTACAAAAAACTATTTGTTGTTTTATAATCACATTTCTAAAGTGCTGTAGAACTTTTAACATTTGTTCAGTAACGAAACTGAGAAAGAGCTTTTGATGTGACAAAATAATCAGAACATTGCATAGTATTGTATTGTATAGTATAATATTAGTATAATATTACATATTATTTACATATTAAAATATTATTACATAGTATAATATTATTATAATGTAATATAATGTGATATAATATTATGATGTAATATAATATTATTGTAATATACTGTAATATAGTATATAATATTATTATAATATAATAGCATATTTTATAGTATAATAATATAATATGAAATGATATGATATAGTAATGTATTATTATATTATTATAATAATATAATATGGTTATGTGATTTGTGCATGGGCTTTTTGGTTGCTAAAAAAAATAATTAAAACAAGAACAGCTTCCTGACATCAACCAAGAAGAGTTTTGGGGAGAAGCTCTAAATTGGAGCTTTCCCTAAGTAGAACTTTTTCAGCATTTTGGTGAATCAGAAAGTACTTCTTAATATTTTACCAAACACCCTCATATCTCTTGAAAGTGCTTCCCTCCCTCCAAAATGCACTTTCTAGCCCTCCACAAGCTCTCCCAAACAGGGCCTAAGATAAATCTGAGGTTTTTGAAGCTTAAATCTGAGGATTTAAGATGGAAGAGCTCGAGATTCCAAGCTCCCGACATCCTCTCTCCCCCTCCATGCGTTTTCTGTGCATTGAACCATAGAATGATAAGAAAGAATGGAAGACAGAAAGGTCCCAAGTGGTTTCCCTGGATACCAACCTAAACCAGTTAGCTGAAGCGACAGTGGTTCAGGTTGAACCGTTGGATCTGCAACTAGTTCGAGTAGCTCGGGTGTAGTTCATCTCTGGTCCACCCTTGAACCAGCATTGTGCAAACTGATTCCACCTCAGATCGGTTTGGATTGTGCGTTTTGTTTGAAACTGGGAGTTTTTGATATTCTTGGTACCATTTTCATGGTCAACTTGCTTTTCGATGGTTTAAGCCATTCATCGTCATTAAGTTGTCTTCCTTGCTATGATTTGTTCAGCAAACTAAAATCTGACACCCATGTGATGTAGCATAGACATCTATCATTGGGTGCTCATGTTCATGACTCGGTGTTCAGAACAGTGTATACAAAATTAATAAATGTTGTTCATCAGAAGCTTTTGTAGGAATGTTTTCATCAGTTAATGTGATCTTCTAGAACTTTTACAGTCCTCGAGCATTAGGGTGCTTTCAATTTGGAATCACACTGGGTTAGGTTCTGCTGGATCTGATTTCATTGTACTTCTTGTTTTTAAGATATTTCTGTGTTCTGGATAGCAATTGCTTGTGACTTAGTTTTGCATGCATGGGTCCTTGCATGAGAGGTGCCAGGATTTAAAATGTCAGCTGTTTGGCTGTTGCATGCCTCCTGGTACTTTGCATCCATGTTCATCTTTGATACTTCAAGAAGTTTAATAAGTTGAATGAGTTTAATAGTGTTGGTTAGTTAGAGTTATTAGGCCAGCTACTTTTATGCTCTCCAGCCGCCAACGGATCCTAGGTATCAGCATGCTCAAGTAACATGATCTCTTGGACGACACAAAAAACAAACGATACTTTAAATTTGTTGGCATAAATCTCTCAAGATTGGTTGTGTGCTACTCACTCATAAATCTAGAAATAGCCTGCTATGCAATTTAAGATATTTTCTAATGAATTAGAGGGAATAGGGGTATTTGTGAGCTTGAAGCGTCTTATTGCAAAGCCAATAAACAATAATCTGTTCTTTTTTTGGTATATGATTGTCACTAATTCTTTATGCATCAAGGTTTTCTGCTGCACCCACCTCCTCTATTCCATTTTTTCTGAGAGAAGGGTATTTATTCTTAGAAAGGGAAGAGAATAATTTTGTTAGCTTTGAAACATTACTAGGACGACTTTAGGTAGCCTTGAAGGTTTGAATGAACCCAATCTTTGGTTACTACTTCTACCACCATATTTTTTGTAGTTTCTTTTAATTACACGAGAGGCTGAACCAAAGTTTTCCCTCTTTATTAAATAGCAATAGAGGAGCTACTTTGCAGGTTCTAAGTTGCATGCAGAGGTGGAGAGCAACCTATTTTATCTCCTCACATAACGATTTGAAAACCGTTTCAGTTGATGCTGAAATGCTTCTAACAACTTCCATGCTCATTAATTGACAAATATTGGTAAACTTCGTCAATAAAATGAATATCAATTCATTGAAATGGTCAGAAGATCACATTGAAAATTCTTTTCTGCAACATGCACCAACCTCTCATGTTTTGCGTAACTCCTGTATTATGAATTTTGTCCCGGAGTTGCATGCTTTATTCCTAGTTGTCCTTCCCACCAGGGTCGCGCCATCAGTCGGCAGTGTGTGCTCACATCAAGCATATTATATGTTGAACCTCTGTACAACCCTCTTTTTTATGCTAGTTTTCATCCACTACGCAGATTGTTAGCACCTTGGTTGGAACATTCTAGACTACTGTTTTCATACAAGATATTTACAAGAAAAATCAAGCTGCTAGAAATATATACGAAAGTTTGGAAAACCTTCTAGAATATCTGGAATGGTAAAGGATTAGAATTCTATACTCTTATAGATAACCTTGCTCTGAGAGTCCCTTCAAAGTTTGTATGATATCAGGACTCAAATTTGTGAGTGTGCCAAGAGGCTGAGGATCACCTTCTTCTTTCATTATTCCGAGGAGCTATCTAGATGCTGGAAAATTTTAGGAAATGAAAATGTGAATGCCATTGGGTTGCTTACGTGACCCTTTTTTTTGTATAGATCATTGTCTCTGTATACCGTATAGATGATTGTCTTTGTATTGCAAAAGAAGTATGCTGCAAGCCAAGTGGGAGAATGTTCAAGCGAGTGTGCATTTTGTGTTCATGTTTGCAAAAGTGGCTGCACTTGTTATTATTTTTGTACAAAAGGTTAGAGATAAAAATGATATAGATAATATCCGTGTGGATCTGTTTTGTATTTGAATCAATCCGAATATGAATAAAATTTGAAGATTCAACTAAATTTCATATCCACATCCATATTTATAAAAAAAATAGATATGGATGGATAGATAATTATCCGATCTGTATCTAAATATCTAAATTTATTATAATTCTATATAATTTTATATAATATTTATTATTTTAAAAAAAATATATAATCATATAAATATGTTATTAATTTGATATATCATCTATTTAGTAATATCTTTAATTCTATAATTATAAATTTAATTATCTAATTTATATCTGTAATTATATTCATACTTTTAATATTCGAATTGTATCTATATCCGTTAAAAATAATATGGATATAAATTTTTATATCCGAAACATATCAATATCCGTATTTATATTTATTAGATAAAATAAATATGAATAAAAATATATTGGTATCTGATGGATATTTGATCCGATTTCAATCCTATAAATGATCCAACGTCGTTGGACCATTAATTATGGTCATGTTTCTTGTGACCCTCACATTAGCTTATATTATCGTGCATCTGTTACTAATGCATGTCCATGGAGTAAGGTAAATGCTAATTTAAAAATGGTCCATTAAAGTCTACGTGGATTGCTTTTGTATTATAAGTATCCCTCTTTGAATATTGCACATTGTTGTATTAAAATGTTGTGATGGTCTGTTTGTACTAAAAAAAAAAAAATCATTGCATCCCGCTGACTTCATTACAAATAATAGCGTGCGCTTGTTTTTAGCTGTCCCCCCTAATTCACCAGGGTGCCTCCAGACATACGTGCTGGTACCTCCACCCTGTTCCACGAGAGCAACCATGACGAAAAAACATTTCCAAGATAACAAGAACGAATTCAATAAGATAAACATCACAGGGGAATCTAAATTCATCGAATATGTACAGTGCCCGTCCTGTGACAGGACGCTTTAATGTTAACGCACGCCCTTCCTGAATGATAGAACTAATTTAATCACCTAACAAACCCCTAGAGCGCATAATTTGGAAGAAAAACTTGACAATAGATCATGATGTGCGCTATCTGCTACCTCGTTAAACTTCTCCATAAATGTTCGTGTTATTCTTTTGTGCCCAGACCTCCCGGTTGATTGCCCTCCCTCTGTCTCACGTTAGCTCGCTGGGTTAAGGTTCCAAGGGCACCGGTGCTGTCGGCAAGTAACAACAAGAGTCTATTTGAATTAGATCAATATAATTAGAAAAAATGAGCTTAAGTTAGGCTTATTTTCAGCAATACCCAAGAGTCTACGGTGGACCAGTCCGAATCCAAGAAAAAAAAAAATACTATTAAGATCTTTTTTTCTCTCTCTAAGGCATTCGGACCGGCTCACTCTAAAATCTTTGGATATTTGTGAATACAAATCTAATTCAGATTGATTTTTTCAGCTAAGTTAGTACAACCCATATATCCTATGAGAATTTGAGACCAACCATCCAAATAGATCCTAAAAGACGATCAGCTGTAGATATAAAAGATCCAAATAGGTCCTAAAAGACTATCAGCTGTAGATATAAAAGCTGTGGTGGCTGGTGGTTGGGTTGAACTTACACTGACCGTGTAGGAGGATTCAAATATTGGTTTAGGGCAGCAACACCATATGTTAGGCTTCCCTCATCTATTCTATGGGAGACCAATTCAGTTTGGATGACAGCTCTGGCAAGTCATTATGTCTTGCACATGATAACTTATGCTTGCAAGTTGTTCAAACTCAATTCATATTTAAGTTTGACTCAACTCAGCTATTATCAAGCTTGAGTGAATCTCGAATAGCTTAAATAATTTTTTGAATCATGCTCAAAAAGTAAATATTTGATCCAAAAGCTCAAAATCTAATAAAATATATATAATTTAATTTTGAATATAATATTATATTTATTTATTTAATCAAATGTTTTAACTATGACCGAAACTCAAACTCCAGCTTAAATATAGCTTGATTGATATATGAATCGATTTCAATTATTTCTATTGTTGTTGTTTTTATTGTCGTTAATGTTGCTATTGGTGGCGATGAAACTAATTTAAACTAAAATAGAGACCAAGGCTCAACCAATCTTAAGTCGAATTTTGAATCTGAATATTTAAAATAAATCAAACTCATTCCTTTGACTACTCCACTTGACTCAGCTTGATTTCATCCCATCGCTAACATGAGCAACAAAACACGAAACGCACGTGTCAGCAAGAATTACTTGCCATTGAAATGAACACCATGCATACCGGACTCAAGAAAACGACCAAACCTCCACCCAGAACACCTGTGATTAAATAACCAAAGCTTGGTAAGCATGCCTGAGGTATTCATGGGGGCTGCATGATGGAGAGAGAACCAAGTATGGCTCCTACCACAGCCTGTTAAACTCAAACCGCTCTGCCTACCACACCGCAATACATGGACATAACGATGTTCTTGGTCCAGAACATGTCATAAAGAGGCTGCCAATTTAATAAAAAATCTTACAAAATGCATAGCAGACGTTGGCTCAGCTGCCAGCTTCACAGACAACGATTTGATGTTGTTGCCTATCAGGGCTTGAACCCATAAATTTGACCATTAAAGTGCAGTTGATGATAATCAAAGTCGAGCTTCTGGATAACTTTACACATTTAGGCCTTTGCTTACTCTCTCAGCTTTTGTTCTTGAACCCCAATTGCTGGCTTGCTGGTAAACTAGGGGAAACCGAGCCTGGTTTCACGACAACCTTCCAGAAGTCCACAACATGATAGCATCAACTTCGGATAGCACCTGTTAACCTTTCCACCCTGATAAGCCAAACATCAATTCATATCATTATGAGCTTCAACAGGTCTGTTGTTGCCATGTGTTACGATCAACTAAATAATTTATCAGCAAGGGCATGAAAAGGACTATACCTTTTATTCTTTTTTAAGTGGGAGGTTGGGTTTACATTATGTCGCAAAAGAAAAAAAGAGCAAAGCAGGCAATAGGGGAGGGGGGAAAAGAAACAACAGAAGATTGATGCAGTACACACACCCTTACCAATTTAAAGTATATGATTTAGACATAAGAAGAAACACAGGAGCTGAATTAAAGATATAGTGGTGGAAAACAGAAAGTGATGGTCTAGGAACGTATGCACCAGAATTGAGGAGGCCCCTGTCCAAGAAGTAGTTTGCATTTGTACCAACGGTCAGAAAAAAGATTTGACTGGCCCACCCCAGTAGCATGTACAGGAGCTGGGCAGAAGATCCGGAAAAGGGTGGTAGCAGAATGCATAGCCATCAATGAGAACTAATGATAAAGTATTTATCAAGCCAGCACAAAATAGGTAAAAAGAGGATCAGATTTGGAATTTTCCAATCACAAGTCATTTAAAAGTGCCAAATAGATCATTTTAGTTTCCCAGGGAGGATAGCTGAAATTATTATTTCCTTGTCTTAGGGTTTACAAAAAATATATCCACCTGGCCTCTCAAGAATTTAGTATCAAGGACTCCCATACAAGTGGAGTATATCCATGATAAGAGCAGTGGTCTGAAAAAAGTGGAATCAACAGCATCGAGATAGTTTATATGTATAAATAGACTGCAAGTTAGCTGAAATATTTAAGGCCTGAAGCATGATTTGGAGCTAATCAGAGTAATAAATAGACTGAAACAACCGCAACAGAAGTGGGAAGGCGAAATCCAAATTTTAAAACTCAATAGAAATAAAGAAAGCAACTAAAAGGCCAGAGAGTGAGCAACAACTTAGCTTTATAATTAGTGTATTCCAAAACAAAGTAATAGAAAGAATGAGAGGGTTTTTTCTTCTGAAAGAAGAACATTGAATCGCAATTGAGCTCTTTTTTGATGAAAGTACTAGATTATATTTCTAAAAAAAATAAAGTAGCAATATTTATTTCATGAAATAAAACTAGTCCAGGTTACTCATGGGTTGGTACTCACTATAGCGCGCACACACAAGCTTATAAGTTGTAACAAATGTCTTGCTGATGCAGTGTATAATTCATTACCTTTCTAGGAGGTGTTCCAGGTTTCAATAAATTGTTCCCTAAGCTGTTCTTCCCTTTCTTATCAGATAGTTTAAAAATCTGAAATGAACATGTCAGAGAATCATCCACGCTCATCATAGCACCAGCATTATCAAACTCCCCACAATAGTTTGGGGCTGAAAATATGGTCACCAGCTGGCGCTTTGCAAAGAATTCATAGCCATCTTCCACAACCTGCCCAAATTGATAGATTAGATAAATGCACCAGGAAAAAGGCAATCAGCTAACTTAAGAGGCCCAACTTTGGAAGAAAGTAGTCAGATACAATAGGGAGGAGATAGTTTGTTGAGTCTATTTGCCTAGTAGGAAACAACAAATATTAGTTTGTTAACAGGGTTTATGATATGCAGCAGAAGATGAATCCAGTGGTTTATTATGTGCTCCCTTTGGCCTTCACCTCAAAGCAAAAGAATGGGCAAGCCAGCAGCATGATTTATCTCAATCAATTCTTACAAGCAATGTTATCAAGGTGTAAAAACTAAAGGCCACGTCAATCAATTAGTTAATAAATAAATGCTCTGATAGATTTTTCTAGATATCATCACTTGCCTGATGGGCTCGGCAAATGAGATCTAGGTCATGCTTCTGAAGGAACTCAGCCACCTTGTGAGGCCCAAAAGTATAAGAGACTCCTCGGTCATTTTCCCCCCAGCCTTCAATATCTTTGTCAGGGTCTGACCATAACAAGTCACAAAGGAGACCTTGTTCTGGTACATCCACTGGACAAGCAAAATTTTGGATCTCATCCAAGTTCTTAAAGTCAGGAGATAAGCCCCCATGCATACAGAGGATCTTATCATCAATAAGGGCTGCCACAGGAAGGCAGTAAAACAATCAGTAAAATCCTTCCACAAACGAACATTAAACCTCCTCTTGCATTCATCATAAAACCCATATATGCGATTAATGGAAGCACACTCATGGTTTCCCCCGCAGAAGGAAGAAGTTTTCTGGGTTCTTTATTTGTAAGCAAGGAGAAGGCATATGGTCTCTATGCTCTGTTTACCACGATCCACATAGTCCCCAAGGAACAAATAATTTGCCCCTGGTGGGAACCCACCATATTCGAATAGCCGAAGAAGATCAGAATACTGACCATGAATGTCTCCTGTCAGTGAGAAATGAGCAGTTTGAAGATCCAACTTAATAATTTTAGATTGATTTTGACTAGAACCCAGATAAACATCATATAGGCACTTAATCATAAAGATGGGTCCATGTTAAGGAAATTAATGTTGCCGAGTGTTACAAGGAAAGAAGAGTTAGTAAGTAGATAATTGACAGAATCAATGAGAACAATAATTAGTTGTTGTTCCTTTAGATATTGTTCAACACCTAAAGTACCATTCAGCCTAATCACCATGATATAATGGTTAAGCATGAATCCAACCTCATTAACCACTCACCACCAGGAGAAGATAAGCAAAACATCATTTGCATAACTCCAATTTGATCAGTAGAGCTTGTTTGTTGTAACAATACAGAAATATTGTTTAATTTTCAAATACCTACCAGAAACGACATCTTCAAATGTAAAAATATACGAAACATCAAAATAAATATCTCATGAGTAGAGAATCCAATGCCAAGCAATTCATTTTTGATGTCCTAAATGGGTGAGATCATTCATTTGTTATTTTCATAATGGACGAGCATATTTATACAAAATGAGAAAAGCATGAGATATTGAGCTATAAGACTGACAGATTACCATCCAGAAACTAAATGGATGACTTTTAAGGAGACTTGCACCAATCATTTACGCTCCAGAAGATACAGTCATATTCACTTCTTTGAGTCAAACTACTCTGCCTAATCTCTACCAAGCTCAGGCCAAAAATTTCTTTTGTTATATAATGCATGTTTAGCCCACTCCCAAGCATGGCATTTTTAAATTAAAAAAAAGTTAAAAAAAAGAACCTACCAGTTACCATCTTCATTAAGTTTATTGTCCGAAGATGAGAACAGTAATGATAATTGTACTCAAGACTGCTGACTATTCCAACAGCCCTTGAACAGTTAGGATCAAGGTTCGTGGACTCAGTACCAAAGCCCGTGCTGGCCGGCCGATGGTACGGATTGGTACGCATCCGTATCAGACCGGACCAGCGCGAACCGACACAAGCAAAGGAAGGAACCAGGAGGAGGAAAAGAGAGAAAGAGAAAGAAAAGAGAGGGGGGGGAGAATAAAGCAGGGAGGGAAGGAGTTGGAAGAGCCGTCAGATGGCGCAGGCTTGAAACAAGGGCGACGCCCTTATGTCGCAGTTTTTAAAAAAATCAAAACTTAAGTGAAACTGGTAAACCATTTGCCAGCTTCACTGTTTTGCTTTTTAAAAAAAATTCAAAAAATGAAGCCAGCAATTTGGTTGCCAACTTCACTGTTTTGAAATTTTTTAAAACAAGCTCTTAAAAGTGAATCCAACAAATGATTTGCCGGCTTCATTATTCATCTATGTTTTACAAAAGTTTCAGCAGCCCGTCCTCTCTTTCTCTCGCCTCTGTTCTGTGGCCGTGACTCCACCTGCACGGTTTCCGCCGCCCACTGACCACGGCGGCTACCCAGAAACCTCTGGCAGCCTCTCCACTATCCCGTTCTCCCTCCGGTAAGTCCACCCCCCCCCCTCCTCTCTCTTTTTCTCTCATTTAACAGCCCTATCGAGTGAATCGAGCCGCGGAGGCTTCCGTGACCCTCTGACGGCTGCAACGGGCCACCGCCGGCCTTCGACGGCATCCACCTCTCTCTCTCTTCCTCTCTTTCCCTCTCTTTCTCCCTCGGCATCGGCATGTGCCACTTTCTAAGCCAAACCGTCCCAGTTCCCACCGGTCCGGTTCGGCACGCCCGAACTGTTCGATTTAGGATGGTTTGAAACCTTGGTTAGGATATACACAAAAGCATACTTTAGGTTTCAATGCAATGAATTTGAAACTCAAACAATTACAAATGGGTTCCTAAATTATTAGTGATTATAAAAGTTTACAACTTTATGCCATGTCTGAGCAGAAGCAATAGCAAATACATGGCATAACATTTTCCCTCAATCCACAATAACATCAAATATCAAAGATGTCAAGTATTTAGCAAGGTTGCACCCACATAAGCCAAAAGAACAAAGGACATAGTGCCAAACTTGCAGTTCAACAAATCCATCCAGCAACATTTCAATTATAACATGAACCCTGAAGTTCATTAGTCAAAACATAAGTTAACCATGAGTATACACTACCAGCAAAGGTAGCTAAGGTGTCACTAGTCCACCACTATATATCCAACAAATCAACAACACAAGAAACAAAACAATTAGAACCAGAAGCAGTCCCAATAAATATATAAGAAAAGATTGTGATTCTTTCCTTAATCATTTTATTAAGAATCTGCTCCTGGGAGCATCAAACAAAACAATTAAAACCAGAAGCAGTCCCAATCAATATATAAGAACAGATTGTAATTCTTTCCTTAATCATTTTTATTAAGTTAAGGAATAGTTCATCCACAAATTTTCTCACCACTGAACTAAGTTTGGAGGGCTTCGGGTTGCCCAAAAAGCATCCTACAGATCTCAACAGGAGCACATATTCACTGCAGGGTTGATACATGTCTATGTACAAACATTTGTCACTACTCTTCCAAATGTTAATTTCATGTATCAAGAAATAATATGTTAATGCAATTCATATAGGCAGGGCTGCATCAACATAACCTGACAAGTCCACAACAGAAGATACCGCAACCCATCTCTAGTTTCTCTCTCTCTCTCTTTCTTTCTTCTTTTTATTCCATTTTTTTGCTTCTGTTGGGTTGGGAGGATTATAATCACAGACTAATAGAAATGAAAATTTGATAACAAAAAATGGTGCATGACGGTGCAAGGAAGAGGATATTAAATGGTTTAGTTGCATTTTCTGCCACCAAGAACAAAGTAAAGCTTGGAGTTCTCTACGTAAAACTGAAACTTCTCTCAAGTTGAATCAAAAAGGATATGATCTTGACATCACATCAGCATGGAAGATAGGGCTTTACCTAAGGCCTGAGGATCTGAGATTGTATTAGGGGGTAATAATGATATAGAAATCAACTGAAATCACCAATTTGTTGTAATTTATGCCAGCAAGCTTGTCTTTATTCTCATTAAAAATCAGCAAACTTAACAAAAGAAAGCAGGAGGGATGGATAACAAAACACTACCAATTTTACCTAATTGCATTATCCAACTTGAAATGCAAACTGCCTACACACATCCCTGCAGTCTGGGGGTTCCTTGCAGCTTTAAGAATATATAATATAGAAGATCACTCCTCCCTCGTAAGGCAGTATGTAACGTCTCCTAATATGAGTCAGTTGTCGGATTTCCTTCCCCTAAAGAACCTCTTTAATATATTGTAAAATATACTAATAAAGGAAAAAAGGACAAAATTTGAATCCCCATGGAACCCATGCAGAAAGATCACCCTTAAGGCTTCCCTAAACTAAACTATAAAATAGTCTACTCAAAATAATATTTAGAATAAATCTACATGTTATAGTTAAATTGAAAATAAATCTCATAACAATTCATGATTCTACTAAAATTAAATAAGGGAAACTGCAATAAGCCCATGAAAAGATCTCACATCAAAATGACTCGCAAATGTCGAAACAGATATGCAACAATCCAAAAAAAGCAACTAGAGATGGTGATTCTAATGATTAAACCAAATTACATGTTCCCTTTCTGTTGATCTCACATAAACTATTCAAAAAATGTTTAAGTACTTCACAATGTTATAAAAATGTTTGTGTGTCAATAATTTTTTGTGAGAATAAAACTTTGAGATTCAATATGCAAAATTGAAAATAGGAAAATGAGTTCCAACATAGAAAATTCAAGAAAATACAAAATCAAAGAACAAGAATTTGAAAATGCAATAAAAGCAGGAGGAAATACAAAAATTAGTGGCCACACACCACTCAGAAATTTAGGCTTCACACCTAAGTTTGAAAGTCTTACACCCCTGCAATGTAGAATCACACCACAAGAGAATGAAAAACATTCTTAAATTATCCTCTTTTTTTTTTTCAAGCAATACCCAGGATTTAAACCTTGGACGTCCTCCAAGGGCAAGTCCTTAGAGGAGAGGTGCCAACCAAGACATTCTTAAGTTATCATTCTTCATCAATCAACGTTCCAATTGGACTATGTAAAACCTAAATTCCTATTTATAAAATAAAAAAAAAACTACTAATTTTTTACTCCTGAGATTTAGCTCTGGAAGGCATGGTTACTTTTCAGGCAACTATGAACAGTAATGCCACAGAAATTAAGCCAATAAAGGTGTAAAACAAGACCTAGATCTCTCAATCTCAGCCTTTGACTCAAAACAACCCACTTAAAATTAAAACGAACATAAATAAAAGGAAATACAATAAATTGACAACCAAAATTCAATCTCAATGAAACCCCAAACACTGACATGCCTCCAATGCATCATGAGATAATCTTGGATCTCCAACAGATTTACGAGCTTCATGATCAAACAAATGTAGACAATGCAGAATTTGTTTATGCTGGAAAATTTGTTGACCTGACTTCCATATTTGATGAACAACTGAGAGGAGACAACAAAAGGGAATCTATCCACATCTGAATTAGCATTTGAGCACAAACTTGAAAACATAATATCCTGAAAAAAGACCAATCTAACATAAAATTCGTCTACAATAAATGCAATCGAATTTTAAAATACAGTGTTCAAAGTACTATTCATAATTAAGACATATACTGGATGCTCAAGGCATATTCTGTATGCTCCAGACAATTAATGGAGAAAAGAATTTGAAACGTTTTCGTCGTTAATTAAAGGTTTGAAAACTTTAAAAGCATTCAAGCATGATGATTTAATTACAAATATTAGGATTTTGCCCAAATACAGATTCCTTAGATCGCAGCTTTTTCATGTGAGCTCCCTTATAAAACACAATAGTTACTATTGGAAAAGGAATGCGAGAAAAAGGTTTGGAAAAGGAATGAAAACAGAGACAATCAGGAAGACCCATAAAAATTAATATAAGGATTTAGTAATACAGCTTTGGGAATCAGGACACGAGTCAAAACCAAGGCTTTTAGTCTTCATGAGTCGTTTTCACATTTGTGATCAAAGACTAACTTCTGAAAGAGAAATGCTTAGAAGACGAATGAACAAGAGTCCGTGAAGCATAATGAAAGGGGAGATGAAAATGATTCAAACAACAGGGAGAAGAAGAAGAAAGATTGGAAGCATAAGGAAAGGAAATGCAAAAAGAGTGCAAGCAAAAGAATAGAAAGGGAAAGGGACAAGATGTGGCACTCGCTTCTGGTGCAGCTGTCCTTGGCTTCTTCAAATTGAGAAACGGGAAGAAATATCCAGAGAAAGATGTACGGGATGCAAGATTTCTTCTTCAGGTCTCCACTCAGTCCATTCAACATACTTGGAAAAATTCAAAGCAGGTGATTTTACAAGTTATAACAATCCACACACATCCATACAACTCTAGTTAAGAGAATCCTTCACTCACTGGGCCCTTCCTCGTGCAAAAATAAATTGAAGAGTACCTCTCATAGTCTCATTACTTGAAGAATACAAAATATTTGTTCAATCCTTACACTAGCTTGTTTCACCTCACTAAACAATATAAAAACACAGAATAACTTCATAACGATAAATAACATGCTTTACCCCTACAATCAACAGCCAGGTTAGAAATACATCTCTGCGAATCATTCTTGTTGAGGGCTTCAACAACAGCTGCCATTTTCCAAGATTTTTGTCTGTAAGACTATTTCTTTACATTCTCTTCTGTCCGTGGTATCTTACATTTTAACCTCTCCCCACCAAGTCCACCTACAACTACAAGGTGTAAATATAGGAACATTAAAAATTTCACTTTAGAGATTGAAAGCACCTAAGTAATCATGTTAGTTCTATTCACTTAAAAGTGAGCCCCGAGTAAGCAATGTGGACGTTCAATTTTGCCCTCCCTCACCTGTCGACACATGCCTTACATATCCCACCAAAAACATTTCTTAATGTGACTCAAGGACATACCTTTAGACATCTTGCCAGCTTAAAGCATCTAACGGAGTGCCAAATGATACTTCCACCAATAAAGTTCTACTATAAATGAAAATATAATTGTCATTTGTAAGGTAAGAGATGGTGTTTGGTACCATGCACTAATGTTTTTGTAGGTAGCAACCAAGTGCATTTTACTTAGCTTAGAGTGACAAACAACAAGATATGGAACGAGAGGGAATGAACCAAAAATTTTTGGCCAAGGCCTCTAAATCTTGTAATACATTCCCTTCAACTTTCAAGGCTCCAGAAGTTGACACAATAGAACACCTTATAGTCTTTTGGTGCTCAAATATTGCTGAAAGCCCAAAACCTTGCTTAAACCTTCAGCAGTAAGCCTTTATCCTGTACATAGAGGACCACTCTAAAGATCCAAACACCAAAGTATGACCCATTGAACTTTGAGAACATTATATCGATGGAAGCATTTTACAGAGTGAAGCAACTTTGGGTAGGCCTACCATGAACTTGGGTGAGGAAGGAAAACCTGTGGCCCTGCAGCTGATAAGCAACCTTCCAAGTCATCTCAAAAGATACAGGAATTTAAGGTAGGTCTATGGCATAACTATAAGCCAAATAGTCGCACTGAAACACAACCCATACAGCTCCTAGAAATATATGTTCCAGGAATAGATGTTGGAATTCTTCAAATCCTCCAAGAAAATCCAAGCATTCTAAAATATATGCCTCTTTTCCTCTTCTTTGTGATGTAAAAGGAACCATGCACAGTTAGCCTCTGCCTATGGGGATAATACAAACCAAATCTGCATGAAAGTAATAAATTGCACCACGAATCAAGATTTACCATTTTGGTACCGGCCCTATACCAATACCATGTGGTACAATGTTGGGACAAGCGGTATGAGGGTCAGTTCGGTGTATCAAGACTCGATATGCCCCTATCAAGGCTCGATATGCCCCCGTACCATGTCTCGGCTCAATATTGATATGGTAGGGTATTGCCCGGCATGGAATGACATGCACAGCTACAATGAACCATGCCATAAATTTTAAAAAATTGATTTTAAAGCTTACATATTTAACATTGAAAATGTCCAACAATACACACAGCCATTTGGCAATCTCAAGTAACTTTGGCTGCAGCATACATCATCCGTCCCTTGTAAATTCAACCAAAGTGTACATCTGATTGATGACCGCTGCCAATACCATATCAGCACTCAAAAGACTGTTTACACAATAAACCAGATTTTCCCCACTTACAGAATGTAATAATAAAGCGAAAGCTGACAAAACTTTGATTCCGGAAGTGTGTGCCAATAACGTCATTCCAAAATAACAAATATAATCCCTGGATAGATCCCAACAATAAATTTATACAGAAAATCAGTGACTAATCACGAAGGAAAAAAGTAACTAATAACCACTCACTAGCCCTGATCCAGACTCCAGAGTGCCAAAAAACTGAATTGGTTTATGAATGTCAGACAAATATCATCTGTCATAAACTCCATGAACAGTCGATTTTCTGGAGCACAAGTGAAGCATCGCCAACAATAAAAGGTAAATACGATTAAAATATGCATGTATATTAGGTAAAGAATAAAATTTCACCACAAAATCTGTGAAATGGAGTATCAAATCGCTCGTTAAGGTACTAAAAGCAAACCTACGTATGCTTTGAGACACCAGGTATTCACTTATACAAAGTTTATCGATTTATGATCAAACTTAAAACTCACAATAAGTTGAACAAAGCACATAACATTAACAGATCATAGAACAACACTAACTACTATAAGCTCTGTGATACTTCCAGGTATTCAGCAAGCTAAATTTTGTTCTTGTCTCTCTATAATTCCATTTCTTTTGAGGTTTTTATCATCAAGATTGACTCTTTTTCCCTAGTAATATAACTGATCTATCTTGAAATCCGTGACACATCATTCCAAAGTGAAAAGCTGCTCCACAACGAACTTGGCACGCAATTATAATTCCTAAAATTTGGACAGGGGCCCGATAGAGGGGAGTCATAGAGCTAATTTTTTCAATCTTTTAATCTAGAAACCATTTCTTGCACTCAGAAAACTAGAAAGAACCAAAAAGATTGAAGCTTTGTCTATTTTTACCACAAATCTTGATCGGGGCCTCGAGCTCCAAGAGGTTAGGCTGGCTGACAAAGATTTCCTTCGAAGCGAGACACAGCTGCCGGATCTCCGCCTCCTTCAGCAGGACCTGCCGCACAGTCCGCCCGTTCCTCGCGTCCAGGAGCCGCCGTATGATGTCGTCCAGCAACGCCTCATCCATCGGCATCTCCGTCCCCGTCCTCCAACCTCGCCTCCCCTCCTCTCGAAACCGTACCTGTCACTGCTCTCCTCCGATCGATCAAAGGGAAGGAATAAAAGAAACAAGAAGCCCAGTAAGGGAGCGTTGGACTTGGATTTTTCTATGGCCGTGACTTTCTCCTTCACTTGCTTTCGTCTTTCGATAAGCTTTGGCCTAACCTTCTTGAAGATATGGTGCGCGGGGAACTGGCGGTGGTCAAAGGGGAGAAGAAGGGAGCAGTAGGCGTGGAGGCGACGCTCTCGTTTGTATGGCTTCCCGCCTGGGCAGGGAAGCCTCCCTAATCTTAGAAAAAAAAAAAAAAAAAAAACGGGTTAATCATGTTTGCAGTACTTAAATTATATCAATTTTTTTAAAATCATCTCTCAACTATAAAAATTTAAATTTTAGTCTTCAAACTTTTTTGAACCACCCTAACGTTGCCTTTTGCTCATTTTCGATACCTTTCTCGTACTAAAAATCTTATGTGACAGTCATCGGTACTTACATGACAATCACGGATGATGATTTAGAATAAAAAATAATATTTATTATTATTTTATTTTTATGAATTCGATACATAAAAATAATATATTATTATTATTTTATTTTTTATGTTCTTCTTCTTTTCTTTCCTCCTGACCGACCACTCTAGTCGCACCCTCGCTCGCCCCGACGCCCACCCCCGCCTCGCCACACACCCTCTGATCACACCCCGCCCCTCCGACTGCACCCTCGCCCTCCTCGGCCCCCTCTCTGATGCCGATGGGTTGTGTATTGGTGCCCCCCTAGCCCCGGCCCCGACCCCACCCCGCCTCGCCTCAGTGCGGAGGATCAATTCTCCTCTCTCTGTCGCGATGCACCCGCACCAGCCGTCGGTGAAGCCCAAGGGCGGTGCCCGCATCTCTCCTTCATCCTCCAGGCTATCGTCACAGCAGTAGCTCTGGCTCTTTCTTCCTTTTCACCGGCATCGCGGCTGTTGTCCTCCTCCATCTCTGCGTCGCCGACCGCGCCCTTCATTGCCGTTGCCACCTCCAGTCCCGAAGTCGTCACCTCTGCACACACCTGCGGTTCCCATCGCCAGCCCCCGAGTCTCCATCTTCAATCGTGGGGCATACGGGGGCATGGCGAGGGGGGGGAGGCTGGGGGCTGTGGCGAAGAGGGTGGCAGGGGGGCTACAGCGAAGAAGGGCGGCGGCATGGTCACGAGAAGGAAGGGGGTCGCGAGAGGGAAGAAGGGTGGCACGGGGTGGGGGTAGCCGAAGGGGGCTGCAGCGGCGGTCGGCAGTGGTGCAGTCGTGGGAGGAAAGGGGGTGGCACGGGGTGGGGGGGGGTCGTGAGGGAGAGAGGCTAGCAAATTTTTTTTTTAAACTTCTAATGCCACGTAAACATTGGATTTTGTCACATAAATACTAAATTTTATCGTGTCAACATCGAAGGATGCCACGTCAGCATTTCAGTGAGAGAAACAACCTGAATCCACCCCACGGGCAACATTAAAATAGTTTAGAAAGTTAGAAAACTAAAGTTTAGGTTTTTGTAGTTTAAGCGCCTTTTAAAAAAATCCGACTTAGTTCAGAGACTACAAACATAATTTATCCAAAAAAATCATATGGGGTGGACACTATATGCCATCGTATAGGACGGGCCTAGTTTCATACCCCCGCACCCTTTTTTTCTATATTTAAAAAAAATCTAAAAATCAAATAGAAGTTAGATTTCTCCTACTAATGGAGCTCATTAATTCCATAATTGATATTAAAAATATATATATACCTAAAAAGCGACCCTTTATGACTGTCCATATTCTCTTTTTCTTTATCAAATTTTCTATCCATTATCTTCCTCATCAAGTTATTTCTCCCATATGTAAAGTCTTTCTCCCAAGTTTCTTTCTCTTCTTCTAACCCACCCGTCATTTCTCCTATCCAAGAGATCTTTCTTGAATTTTTTTTCTCTTTCAAATTCCTCTTCTTTTTTGAGATTTTTATATCTAAAACTTCACAAAATTATATATCATTTTACCTAAATATGTGTATTGAGATATCAGATGAATATTTTAC
Organism: Elaeis oleifera; assembly: GCA_000441515.1. Taxonomy (NCBI): domain Eukaryota; kingdom Viridiplantae; phylum Streptophyta; class Magnoliopsida; order Arecales; family Arecaceae; genus Elaeis; species Elaeis oleifera. The sequence goes on from KE504871.1 coordinate 177,378, forward strand.
TAAATGTGTATCAATCGATTATATATTATGTACTAATGGATACTAAGCTCAGTAAACTATGTATCAATTTACTTGCATGTGTGTATTGAATTATTGTTGGATGTGTATCAAAAAAATTTATAGTATATATCAGTAAGTCATCTAGTATGTATCATTTGCTCATAAACTGTGTACTGATGAGTGCATTATTCTGAAAACTGTATACCATTTTATTTAGAGATATGTATTGAGATGTTGGAAAATATTTTGTTAAATTTGTATCAACTAGTCATATACTATGTATTATGGATACTAAGTTTGATAAACTATATATCAATTTAGCTGTATATGTGTATTAGATTATTGCTAGATGTGTATAAAAAAATCTTATAGTATATATCATCTGGCTATATATTTAGTATGTATCATATAGTTGTATAGTATATATCGTTAAAAAATATATACCAAAATAAAAAAAAAGAGAATGCTTTAATCACGAGACTAGTAATCCTATTAATAGAAAAAATCTTTGACTTTTAGACTGATTCTTTAATATTGATATTAAGATAAATGTGATAAATTATGAAGCCTGCCCCATATGATATTTTATAGTTCTCGCCCCATACGATTTTTGTTCCCTAATCTATATGCCTGTGTGTATATTCTTGTGTAACCAAAAAAAATCTTTATCTATATTCTTTTCTACCCGAATGGCAGCTCTGGTTGCCTCTTTGTTTCACCCATCACCCATGCCGTTCGATAGGTTCGAGTTGTATCTTTCACACAAATGAATAATTCTCCTTTTTCGTGTCATCAACCGTTGGATTGGAGCAATATTCACTTCACAATATGTGAGATAGATAGAATGAAATAAGGCTTTGAAAGTTGTGCAAGATGAGATCCAATGATGAATGCCACAAAATCATTCTTTCACGAAAAAGATACAACCCGAACACACTATTAAAACGGGCTGATATAAATAGCAATGCATGGAATAGGAATCCTATACAAGATGTTCCAATCAGGACCATCGGCTCGACAGCTCTAGTTGTTGATTCTGTAAATTATATTTTGGTTCCCTCAACTTTAAGCCATTTACACAGGTAGACCTTGTGCCTTAAAATGTTTTAGTTAATCTCTTTAGCTTTTAATTTGAGTCAATATTAACTTTCCTTGACTAGCACTATGACACCACTTATGAAATGACCAAAATGCCTCCAGCATAATAAGGCCAAGGGCGAAGGAAATTAGGGGATATCATGACCATCCTAATCCACCTCTTGTCGAAGAGCTAGTTGTGATATGAGGGAGGAGTCATGCCGGTGGCAATGATAAGTGTACCCTTGCATTGCCATTGCCAACATCTCCCTCCCCTTCATCATATGGACATTGATAGCTCCTTCATCCTCTATGCCACCATGGCTAAAGGCATAGGTGAAACCTCTCCATCATGATATTCCTGGTCTATGCCCACATTGTTGTTAAGCTCAACTCCTCACCATGAAGCTTGGCCACATGGCCATGTCCATTTTCACCACCAATAATGTTGCCATCGGAACCTCCTTGCCCTCGCCATTGCCCTTCCAAATATTGACTCCATGGTCATCTTCATATGGGCCCTCTTTTTGGGCACCGCCTTGTTTGTAATTGCCACCCTCTTTTGCCTAACCTCACTTGGGTGGTCCATCACTCCCTGAAGAATGAGCCTGTCAAGAGACTCTATATCTTCACTACCTTTATCTCCATGCTTGCCTATAGGTTCATTATCGACACCATCAACGTCCACACCCTTTTTGGAGCCTTAGAGATGGAGATCGTGGTCCTTAAGGAGGGGAGATGCTTATTGAGTAGGTCGAGGACCTCATCTTAGAGCGCTTTTCCTCGTGCTCTACTTTATATCCAATGGCCTCAAAACCAAGGTGGCTATCATCAAGGGGCAGCCTTGAGGCCTCCCCTTTTCTTGGCCTAAGAACAATTAGGAGATGGGTCATGGGTGGGGATGAGGGAGTTTGTCCTACTATGGAGGGTGAGGTGGATGGGATGACACAATCACAAAGGGTGTAATGAAGATAGGCATAATGGAATGCTAACAAGTATAGTTTAAAATAAATTATGAAATATGAGCATGTCATAGTTAATACTAACTTACAATATCGGCCAGATGGATGGAGGTGATATTTATTTAAATGAAAAGTTAAAGGAGCTAATTGAAGCTTATTAAAGGAGAGAGGGTATCAATGTAAATAGCTAAATTCGAGGAAGTCAAAATATTTTTATATTTTTTAAGATTGATAAATTTTAAGCATGTACCAGGCACGTGCTAACATGCTAGCAAATTTTAAATAAAAAAAATTAAATTATCATAAATCTATAATTTATATTGTTTGGGGCTAATTCAAACCTGACATGGATCTTTTCTACGTTGTGTTCGTGAAACATATGAATACACTCGTGTCTTATCGGGCTCATGTGTAGAAGTTATCTTAATTTTTGCAAATACCGATTCAAATGTCAAGATGCGTGATGCATATTGAATATTGATATTTATCGTATCATGCTTATATAAAAATATTAATATCAGGTGTCTCAGCATGACATCAGTTGCTATATCTATCATTTTTTTTTCAATATAAAGAAATCAAGAAGAAGATGTCAGTCTATTAAGCCAGCAAAGATTTGACAATTTTTTTGGAATAATCTGAAATTGAATGTCGCCTTCATCAATATTTACGAGGAACTGTCGTATAGCCCATCATAAACGGGCTTCATAACTCAACTGTAACCTTTGTATGTCTGATAAACTTAGATACAACAATTGTTTTTCTCGGGATTTACTTGTAAAAGTACAAGTCGGCACTACTAATGAACCTTGGCGCACAAGTTCCCCATCGTTCTCGGCAGAAAGCCCCGAGCAAGAAGTTCCGAGATCTACTGCTGCCGCCTTCTGGGAGCAGAGATAAGGAGGAGGGCGGCGCAGATAAGGGATGCAATTCTTCGGAGGGTCGTCGGCGGTGGAGATCGCCCCATCCCCGGCGGCGCCGCCGGGACGGCGACGGGGCTGGCGGGTAACAACGCGAACGTGCTGTACATCTTCAACCGGAGCGGGGCGTGCCTGCTGTACAGGGAGTGGCACCGCCCGCTTCACACCCTCGACGCCCAGCAGGACGAGAAACTCATGTTCGGCCTCCTCTTCTCCCTCCACTCCTTCACCGCCAAGATGGACCCAACCAGGTTTCTTCCCCCGATCCCGCACCTCCGTCGCCCCATCTTCCCCTTTTCTCTCTCTTTCGATTCGAGCCCTAATAAACCGTCTTCTTCTTTGGAGCAGCGTCGACAAGGAATCTTGGGGTGCCTTTGCTCCGGGACAAGGCTGCTCCTTCCACAGCTTCCGCACCAACACCTACAAGCTTAGCCTACTGGAATTCCCTTCGGGCATCAAGGTCACTTGTTCTATAACTTCATTTTTGTTCAATCTAATTGAAATTATTCGAGAAGATTGGAAATCTTTGTTTAGCCTGCTCTAGAACGTTCGAATTTGAGGAAATTGCATATGATCTTAGTTGCCATGGTGTGAAACCACTGGATTTGAACACTTTGGTCTTTTATGCGTTCTACAAGATTCAAGTGCAATAAGAGTAAATACGCTAGAGTGCATGGATCATTGAGCGTAAAGCAATGCATGCGTGAAGGAGTAGGTGACCATTTGGTCCAGCAAGACATAAAGGCCGTTTTGTATTGTTAAATTTGAGGAATGATTTTGCATATCAGACCATAATTACTTGATGATTGATGCAGTGAAGTTTCAAGAGGTAGAGTTTGCAGCTATGTGTTGTAAGATGTTCATCCAGCTCATCTGTGCATGTACATTTCCATTCCATCTTCACAGCTCCCTCTGTAATCTGTATGCTAGGAAGTACGGAAGTTTCTTCTTTGGAATAATGGGGTTAATTAGAGTGGCTATCAGGGATGGTACAGGATTTTTGTGATTCTATCTCATAATCTGGGCCATGTTTGGAAAAAAAGAAGTGGAGGAATGTGGAATATTGTAATTCCCAACATATGAATATGGCCCCTAGTGAGCAATAGCATCAAAGTAAGATTAGTCTCTTGAGCTATTGAGAGTTGAATGTTGGAAAATAAATATTTGTGGATTAAATGAGTGCTTGGAACTTGATACATAACTTATTAGTTTTCCACGAGCTTTTAGAAGGGAAACAAAATTGTTAGTTCTTCTCAACCATGAATTTGAAACTAGGCACAACAAAATGGGACATTCTGGATGTCCAGGTAGTTCAAACATAAGAAGGTTTAGTGGATCTTTTAATTTTGGCAGGCTTGTTCCTTATATCGTTTTCATGGATGGGGTGTCTATGGGTGACTTCAAGAAGAAAGATACTTGATTTGGTTATATAGGTATAAACTTTGCTAATATCATGGTTCTGTTTATCATTGAACTCATATACTCAAGTGATGGTTTCATGTAGTGTTGTATATGGAATAATTTCAAAATCTTAAGAAGTTGCTGCCTCATAAGTCATATCCAAGCCTCATCATTTCCATGATAAATCCCCCTGAACACTGTAGCTTATAGAAAGGTGCTTTTCATTTAATCTTAAGATATCTTGCTGCTCTTTCACTGAACTCTGCATGTCTTGCTTGCTATTTTGTATCCATATCTGTTGATATCTTACTACTTCACTAGACTGACTGGACTATTCATCTAATTGGACTATAAACATGTTACTAAATGCAGGAGTAGTTAATATTTTCCAATCATTTTTACAATTTATGAAGCTATTGAATTAGAGTTAATGTAATTGTGAACTCACAGATACATTTCATTCTTTATAACCTGTTGGTTTAGATGCTGCACATTGGTAACCTTTTGTTTCATATGAGTAATCACTCCTCTAGTTGTAAGGTTATGGACTTGATGTTTACCTCTTTTTGATGGTAAATTCTTTGCTAGTAGCTTCATAACGTCCATAGCTGGCATTCTTCTCTTGTTGCAAGGTTATGGTAGTATTTTACCGCTTTTGGCTATTAAATTATTTTGCTAGTAGCTTCATAATGCATACCGTAGCTGGCATTTACCTACTCCTCTGATGCAGGTTATTTTAATCACTCATCCTAAGACTGGCGACATGCGGGAACCACTGAGATATATTTACCACATTTATGTGGAGTATGTCATAAAGAATCCGCTCTATGTACCTGGGACTCCAATCAAGTATGGTTGCTACCATTTATTATGTTAGATATGCTATTATTTAATGTACAAATACCTTGAATCGAATTGACTTGTAGCTGAGTATACTTGTTATAGGTTTATGACTGAAGCAATGGCATTGGTATCCCATCTAAATATACAAGGTTCCATTTCTTGACCACAGATTGCATGCCTTGTGCACCGTTAACAAGTCATACTGTTATCATTTGTCAATGGTTGCTTAATCTAGACGCTATCATGCCTTTGGACCTGGAAGGTTATAAGCCGTCCTGGACAGATGAAAGCAAGTTCATGTGGATCTGCAAATATATAAAACTAGTTCTACCTTCTAATTCCTAACAGCTAGGTTCTAGGCAACATGCCTAGGTTCCAACATAATTTTGTAATAATGAATATTAGGGTTCGTAAGTGCTGATGAAAGATTTCTTGTCTCTGCAAATTATATAATTGTGAACTATGAAATATGAACTGAACCAGTCTGGTAATGGAAGGAACAAGTCAGACTGTTGAAAAGTGCTCTCTGAGGATGCATAATCTAAAGATATGGCTGTATATGGCAAGGTAGCTGTCTGGTTAAACTTCAAAACAAGCTAATGTTGCTGCTGATCTTTGGAAAATATCGTACTATAAAATTTGGTCTGAATCCAGCATGGTAATCAAAAGGGAGAATACCAAATATCAGATATTTATATTTTCGTACAATTTCAAAGCATAACAAATTCCCTTTTTTTTTTTTGTAGGAGAATATGTTAACCATGAAATTTGAGCCAAATATGTCCAATGACATGAAAGGGATGATTCAAACTAGCATTTGTATACTGTGTGTAACTTGCTGACTCAGATGTTGATGTGGCTGTAGTATGATGGATATGGTCAGGGGTAAGTACATCAATAACTATTATGAACTACAGTTATCAAGGGAAGTGGCAGAGAATTGAGTTACCAACTAAGATTGCAAAAGCTAGACCTTTGTAAAGATTAGGGGCTCATCTTAGACAAGGGATTTTGAAAATGGAAGATAAGAACTTAGAGAATCCTGGGGATATGCATATGTATGCACACACACTTAAAGTCATCTGCATTTCTGAATTTTGTTTCAATGCAGCATGCTGTTTCATGCCACATGTCTTTGAAATATGTGGTGGAGAAATGAGTAATCCACAAAGTCCATTCTTTTTACAGAATGAGGCAAGTTTTGATATTACTTATTCTCATATTGCAAAACCTATATTCTTTATTTCTACCAATCGATTCTCAGGTTGTGAGCCTGCTTTTGGAAGATATAATGGCTTATCTAGTATTAACTTCTTCTTTTAATAGCTACCGTTTACCAATCCTTTTACAGAATCAGGGAAGTTTTGATATTACTCATTCTCATATTGCAAAACCTATATTCTCTATTTCTACCAATTGATTCTCAGGTTGTGAGCCTGGTTTTGGAAGATATAATGGCTTATCTAGTTTAACTTCTTCTTTTAATAGCTACCATTTATTCTCTATTTTGAAACCTTTTAGCGAAAACATTCAAAATTTAAGTTGTACTATCTCCACTTATCTCATCTTAACCTTCATCCTTATCCTTAAATTATATGAAGCAGCTTAATTTCCCAATTTTCAATTTCAAAATAACCCTAATTAGATTTCTTGTTTAAAAGGCTAAAAGCATGCTAGAATTCTATTGAATAAGGGACTCAAAAAGCTTCTAAAAAGGTCATGTTCTTATGAACTTTCAAGAGAGGAGAAAGAGATATTTCTGAACCTAGAGATCATGAATTATTTTCAGATATTTTAGAATTTAGGTCTTACTTACATATATCAAATCTAAATATTTAGTGGCCGCATGCATCTGCATGTTTTTTATAGCCAGTACACGGAAAAAATGCCTCATTTTCAACATTCCTTTCTTCCCCATTTGATTCTTCCCATTTGGGAAGAGTTTGTGTTCATGGTTACAGGGTTGCTTGATGGCTATATTTGGAAACCCAATTAAGATATCAATTATCAGAAAAGGGACTCCTGTCTTTCCTTCTTACAATCGCACACTCAGGCTGCTTTTTTTTTTCTTTTTGGGTCTTGGCATCATATCACTGCTACACCTGCAGAACATATTAGATTTAGAGCAGCAGTTCATCACTCTTCAAACCACAATACAGCCTATAATTATTCTATTCTAATACTCTTGCTTAATATATGAAGGTACATTCATGTTCCATGTGCTGTTGGATGGGTTTTGATCATTTTTCACTTAGCATTATTCCTAACATACATGCAATACTTGCACACATATATAGAATGAACATGTTTTCTTTCTTTCAGAATATTGTGGAGATGTTGGTATGTATGCATGTATGCATGTATATGTGTGTGTATATATATATCTGTGGACATACATGTGTCCTCAGAGGCAGACATATGCCAATGGTACGTACATTGGATCTGCACATGCATTTCCTTGGATTTGTACTTTCAATCTGTCCATAACTCATGCATACAATGGACGTGGGCATGAAAGCATTGCATTAATATAGTGAATAAAATTGATGCATGCATGAAAGCAATGCATCAGTACATGTGCTGAGCACATGCTTTGTGGTTTCTATAAAAGAAGGAACACTTGGTAGTTGGCTGTGAACCCACCAATCATGGTGGTTTGGTGTAGATTTGATAAATTACTTCCTGTTTTGATTTATGAATGTCTTTCTCTTTCTTGGTTATATTAGAGAGTAAATCTGGAGGGTGTACTTAGAAAGATTCTATATAGAAGGGAGGCAGGATGCATGGCCTTGCTTTAAATGCTTGGCCTTGGAGCAAACCACTTGGTGCATTTTTGTTATATGTGGCAGGGAGTATGCTCATCCATCTATCCAAATAACTATACGTGCACACATAATTATGCCCTTATATTTCAAGCTTCCAGTCATGAATACATGAATTTATGCATACATGTGTATGTAAATGCATCAGCCAATATTCATTTATATGTTAATGCATCAAGCAACCTACATGCACAAATGTATGTTGAAATCTTGATATTTTATGACTTGCCTGATTGCGAGTTCCCTTTATTCAAATAACCAATAGCTCATTCAAATTAAATATTTTCCCTTTTATGTTACCATTGGTAGTTTCGATCTGTTTTGCTAGAGATTGCTCTTAATCTGTGACTCAACCAAGCACGTAGATTAGCCATCTATTTTCTGTTGCATTGTTCAACAGTGGTGTGCAGTTCAGATGTTCATCCAACTCACTGTGCTGTTTCCTGCCAAGAAAAGTAGTGATTTCGAGTGTAAATGCACTGCCTAAGCTGGGTGGCCATTGCTTTAATTTATCCATACAAACTCCTAACCAAAAATTAGTTGTGCCAGACTCATGCATGTAACTTCATAGCATTTCAATTTAATTATGCAAACTTCATTTATAATTAATTTTCAACTTCACAACAAACAATAGGAGTAATATGTTGCACTTTACATGCTGTGTGTGTGTGTGTGTGTGTGTTAATTGTGTTCTCACTTTGAAGATACGGATATGCGTGATGCCTGATTACTGTTTATCCATTTTGTAGATGTGAGCTCTTCAATACAAATCTTGACCAATATGTGAAGACTTTGATATAGCTTACTGAATGCTGAGGTAATTTCCAAATACATCATGATCTTTTTAGATAAATCTGTTGGCTGGTTATGATTTTACATGTTTCTAAGCATGGGGTAGCAACTATCGCATTCTTTTTCCACATGAAACAGTTATTAAACCCCTTGCTTGATGGACAGTTGGGTATTTGTCTTCTTCTTCTTCTTCTAACTCGTCTATCTTCATTCATTCAGTCAATTTTGTATTCTCATGTATATGTATAAAATCAATTGTTGTTGTTTGCATATATTGTACAACCTTAATGTTTGACTAGCGCATGCTAAACTTGTGCTAGCCATCGGAATATTCTAGTCATTTATGAGTTCTCATATCTTCAGTGTTTGCTGTCAGAACTGCTATCATCTAGGAAGATCCTTTACGGCAACCGGAGAACCACAGCTTATATAAGTTTCTGTACGTACCTATGACTCTGGATATCCTGAAAGCCTGGACGTGGAGAGGCTTTCATTCTTGGCTGCACATATTGTACCTGATAATATCCAGATGTGCTTCACTCTAATATCTTTTTTGTTGCTTGGCTTCTGAATGCTATATTCAGGAGTTTGAGCTCGTAATTTGCTCTAATTGTGCAAAGTGTAGCATGTTTAGATAGAGTAAAAGCCATTGGCTTGTCCGAGATGGAAGAATTTGGATAGACGGCTTATCTGAGTGTTTGTTTATTTATTCTATGTTATTTTATTGAACAAGACAGGACCAATTCTGAGTTCTTCATACCTTTATGTTGGAGTTCTTCTTCTTGTTTTTTTTTTTTGGATACAATTCCGTTATGTTTGAGTTGTTACAGAAAACTATTATGTTAATTTGTTGTTTATAGATTTTTTTGGTCATTGAGGTTGTTTTCTTTCCTTAAATTTCACTGATCCTCTAAATATCTTGCAAGTCCAGCTACTTCTTGTCCTCGTGAAGTGATCACTTGAAGGTCATTACTAATCTCATATGTCCGAGATTTGGTAAAATTGCATATTCAGCAACTGCTGTCACTGATCCTAGGTTTTTCTACACTGCTCTGGGAAATGAAGGCCTGTTCTGATTATATATATATAAGTTTTTGGCCAATGATTGCCTTTCTTTTCTTTTTATTTTATAGTCATCCAAAAACAGGAGGCCAGGACTGTGAACACGCTGTTGCGTTTGTTCATAACAGAACAGATTTAAGCCGCCCCGGCTATACAATTCCCCAAGAAGGAGACCGTGTTCATTAATAATTAATGATGCAATGTGGGTGTTCTGTTCATGGTGCCATGAATCTACATTTCCACTGGTAACAAATTATTGAAACTTGATATTACCAATCTATAACCATGATCATAATTGACAATCTCGTTTTAGCTATCTGAGCTCCCAGCACTGGTCCCGGAAATGAAGATCAAACATCTTCATCCGCCCTCTAATCCATAAGTCCTTAAATCAAGTTTGGAATTTTGTGAATTTTTACAATTTGCTCATGATCAACTCTACACAGTTTCTAGATTCTCATCATTATACTTTTTTTGCTTTTGGCTGCTACATGTACGCAAATGCTTTTCTCTATTAAATGTACCCTCTCTCATCCTGTTTGTTGTGCTTGGACTTGCTAAATAGCTTAGAAAGTCTTACAACATACTGAAAAGAAAGAGGGTGGTGCCAACCGTTGAACACTTGCCACGGTTATCACAAGCTACTGCGGCCACCAAGGCGGGAGAGGTTGGCAATTTTTACGATATATTCTCTCCTATGAGATGGTACATGTGTATTACCGTCCAGTGCAGATTCACATGTAATTCACTCAAGTCCAACATACAAAGTAGCATACTTTTCTCTTTTAATTTCTAATTTTATTGCTTGATGTCTCGAAAGCTTACTAGATACATTTATGTTCATTGATACACCACTTTCTTTTGCTGGGAAAATACCATTCTTTCATTCTTTGAGATGCCAGAGAGAGCGAATTAACGTTGGCATGTACACGGCTAGAAACAAAAATCAGGATTTGATACCGTCGAGAATGAAATACGGTGATCCTTTCAATCCATTCTAAATTGCTTACACTTAATCAAGGCATTACATCCATTTACATGATTAGTATTATTATGAAAATTCATTATCATGCTGCTAATATTTGATGGTTTCCGTGTGCTCATGTCCACTTGTTCAAGCAGCCATCTGGTATTTAAATAAGTACATATTTTTCATTTCTAATTTCTTTAATTTTGCTTGGACACTACAGTAATTTGCCATCATCCCAATATAACGTTTTTCAAAAAGTAACACAATTCAACGAAGGAATGAAGGCATGCAAAGGTCAAAAAATATCTGGTAGGGTGTACGAATCAACAATTCTGAGATTTACCAAATGCTAAAAATTATAAATTGAGAAGCTTTCACTGTTCGAAATTTACCAGGATAGAAATTGGAAATCCACGACCATTCACGTTGCTGGTATATCTCTTCTCCCTAGAAATCTTAATGAATTCATAAAAACGTTATCCATATTACCATTTAAAACCAATCCGAGCCACTCATACTCGATCAAATTATTGATTTAGACATTCTCGATCAAGTTCCATCTGCCTACTCTGGACGACTCTGGACCGAAGTGTCAACACAAAAATAGATAACTGGGAAATAAGATCACACCGTTACCCTTATTTTTAAGAGACGCCAAATATTGGCACCTGGGGTTACTGGGAGGTGAGGACACGTGTAACAGCCTCGCCCATGCCAACACGGCCATCAGCGGAGGAAAATAGAAGCCAAACAAGTACAAATCCCATGCGCCTGGGGTACACGACATCTCCTCGCTACCCCTCCTCCCAACTCCCGACCCCTGACCTGCCGGAATATTCTGTCGTGACGGCAATCTCTTGGATTTTCCGAAAACTATATATACCTTTCTCCTCTCCTCCTCCTTGCCCTAAATACGCAGCCCCCTTCTTCCCCACCTCTCCCACCCTACGCCTCTCTCCTCCACCGACCTATCGCCTTCCCACCTTTTCTCTCTCCCGCTCGCTCATCTCTTCTCTCGCGTCCGCCGTCTCTTTCTCGCTCGCTCGCTCGCTCGCTCGATCCCTTACCCCTCTTTCTCTCTTTCCATGTGCTTGTTCTTCCTGGCGTGGAGATCGATGCGCGGGGGAAGCCTTCGAAGGGGATCCACCGGCTGAGCGGGGAGAAGTGCTTCGGATCGGGAAAGATCGGGACTTTCTTGGTTATCTAGGGCGCAGAGTGCTCTTTCTGTGGTGGATGGACGCAGTGGAGTTGCCCCTGCCAGCGAATGTGGTTGTATCGAAGCTCTTGGCCACCGAGGGTTTCGGGAGGGTTGGAGAGCCGGAGGGTAGGGGATCTGACGGCGCCGATGCTCCTGTTTTCGGAAGTCACAATCTTTCTGGTTGCAGCCCTTATCGTAGCGGTACCATTTTTGCCATTTGATATGATAAAAATTCGATTTTAACAGCTTAGAATTGATAGATATCGGCTTTTTAGACTATATAAGGGATGAATATTCGCCTTTTTACATGAATTGAGGGTTTTTGTTTTTTTGCTGATTTGCTGCTTCTTGGAGGGGTCGATGGATACACGGGAGGACGGTAGCTCGCATTTTAGGTGTCTTGATAAATGGATGCTGTACCCATGTAATAAAGTTGTTCCTCAAAGATAGGGTTTTGGTTGTCAGGAATTGAGAGTTCTTATATTCTTGCTTTTTATGCATGTAAGTTATTTTATTCTAGAAAACTGGGTGTGATTACCTACTTAGAGATTGATTAAACAATCTTCTGGTGGAAATTTTTTGAAGGCCATGGGGTTCATCTTTTCTTGCTTTTGTTTGTTGTTACTTTTTGGTTCTGGAGAAGAGGGTGTAATTACCTTGTTAGGGATCTACTTCTTCTGGTGCAATTTCTTGGAAATCCATGGAGTGGCTTCTTTTAAGCCAAGGGGTGTCGGTATGCATATCATGTTGTCAGTTTGATTGGAAGAAAACTTTCTGTCAGATCTGCTGCTTAACAGCTACTTTGACATTGGTCCCTTGCTATTTCCTCATGGTTCTTGCGGTGATGTCTGTTATTGTCACATTTGTATGCAGTAAAAGTTCGCATTACTGCATGTATGTTTGCACAGATTTATATTTACACATGTTTATGTTCTTGGTCCTTCATTTTACTTCACATCTATAAGTCTATGGAAGCCCGGGAGGAGAAGAAAAATGGTCACTTGGTGACATGACATCTTTTCTCATTTTGATCCTTGTCTCATTGCTTTCCTTGTTTGGTTTTACATTATTATTCTGAACATTATCATGATACAGCAATGAAGTTTATCAAGCTATATAGTTTCGGAGTTTCTTCCTAATGACCTACCAAGCAGGATTTCTCAAGAATTATGGCTGATTTTCAGTAATCATAATTGGGCAACTTTTCACAATATCTTTACATGCTGCTGTGCTCTTCAGATATTCAGAAGATATACTTTCAACATATTTACTTTTGCATTGCCATCTGCCTATAAATTAAGGTTCTACTTTTTGTTTGTTTGAATCTTGATATCTATATTTAGGTTAGGAAGTATTGGTATGGGATAAGTTATTGATGCTCAAGAGCATAATTTTTTAATTATTTCTGGCAGTTCTTTAAACATGAGCATATGATGTTTTTACTTCTTTATTTACAAATCTTCTTTCCGGTAGTATAAGTCTTTATATTGGGACAATGATATATTTATATGTTGTTTTTTAAGCACAAGAATATCTTAATTTTTTGTTAACTAATTTTGAACCCATTATATCCACGCCAGATGCCAAACTTCAACATCTAATTCCTGAATGCACTTCAGTTTCAAGAAACAAAAAGCTTGACTCGGAGCTTTGTATGCATGAAAACATGCGTCCTAGTTCCAAATGTGAAGGTAATGGTAAAAGGCATCACCTTGGGGAGGCAGACGTACCTGTCCCATCACTACCCAAGTATGAGGGCAGATCGTTGAACAAGAAATCTGTAAAAAGGTTGAATACTTTCCCTTGTTCTAAGCGACCAAGAATAGATCAACCTGAAAATTCTGTGACAAATTCTGGAGTTGGTGACCGGAATAATATGTCGAGGACAATTGGGTCTGACAGCATACGATGCACTTCCTCTGGTAAAATGGAAACCACTTTTGGTTTACCTTCCTTATGGTGTCTGCCTCTGCATTTCTTAGTGTTATTAGATAATCTAAAGAACAAGATGATGTTTGTCATGGCTGACAGTGTTGAGTCTTGATTTTTCATTTGATTATGCAGATAAATACCGGATGGTCAAGCAGAAGCGTGGTCAGGATGGAAAGAAAATGGATAAAAAGAGTTTTAGAGGTTGTTGAAAAGTAAATATGATTGTTTACAACAAAGGCTGGGTTAACCAACTGTGATTCTACCTGTGGAGGAACAACATTCTTGGTATGCAATAACCATGTGGAATTACCTTTTTTCTTTCTGATGTTTCTTTTATGTATGTTTTCCATTAGCATGTGCATGCGTCTACTTGTGCATGTGTGCGTGCATGCATCTACTCAGAAATGCCCACTCACATGCATGCATACATGTATATATGTATAGGTATATGTGTATATGTATATAAATTAAATATTTTCTTTTAGAGAACTTGCTGGAAAAGTTACTCATTTTGGTGTCTCATATGGTGTATACATGCACACATGTATCAAGTGCTTTTTCACATGGAAGGAAGCAAAATCATATGAGTCTTTAAAATTTTAAGTCTGAAGATATGTGTATTTCTGGATGCATATGATGGTTGAATTGCTTTATTTTCAATAATTGATAAGCAGGCAAAAAATTTCTTGCACATCTTTCAAAAATGAGTTTCTTTCAATCTCCAAGTTTCCTTTCTTGAAAGTTGTTTGTAGCCCATGATGGGCTTCAAAGAGATTTAGCTGTTCTGACGTAAATCTTATTTTGCTGAAGAAGTTACTTTGCTCTCTATTATATTTTATAAGGGTGTCAATTGGCGGGTTGGGCCTAGGCCAAAGCAAGCTGAAGGTTTGAACCCTAGGCTCGCGAGCCCATCTCAACACAGATCTGGCCCAAAAGTATGAGGCCTGAGCTTGACCCAACTCAGTATATGCTTTGAAGCTAGGCCGGGCTCAGAACCAGCAGTATGTAATTTTTAGCATTATCTTCGACCCAAGCCTACCCCAAAAATTGACCAGGCCTCATTTTGAGGCCAAGCTTGGCTCATGACCCTAAAACTTGAGCCCAAGCCCAGTTGCTTTAGGGTTGAGTTGTCGGGCTAGGTCAGCCCATTGGCAGCCCTATGACCATTGCTTTAGTTTGTCTCTTGATATCACTCTCATCCCCTCTGTTGCATTCATGTAATGGTAGTCTTCAGTGATAAGGAACTTACCTGGTATTGAATATAACATGTTGAATAAACGGATGATCAATTTAAGTTCTGCTACTAAATATTGTAAGAACTGGAGTATTCATTACCTTTTGGTGTGACCTGGCATGTGTATCTCCATGTTTTCTGAATATGGTTGTGTTTCTAAATATGTTTTCATGATATTGAGGCCTAGCTCCTACTAGTCTACTACTAACATTATCATGGTCTTCCCCGCTTCCCCTGCTTCAGTCGAAATCCAGATGTTTTCATTGTCCAGCACTTGGTGATATCACCTTATTCCATTCTATAAATCCTTTGCTTCTAATTATGTACTCATTTTCACCTTTTTTTTAAATAATAAATTTCTTTGTAGCCTCAAGCATTCAATGATCACAAAATTCTTAGAAGCATCTTTGTATGCCATCCATGTCATACTTTTTCATATGATAATCTATCATCACACAAATTATATCAGTTGGGTATTACTTGTAATTTTGCTAAGTTATGAGTTGTTGTCTCCATGAAAATTGTATAGCATATTCTGATTTTACCAATATTTGGCTTGATCCTTCAAAACTTTATCATTTCTATTTGCTGTCACCCATATTCTCGACTCATCCTTTACCCTGTACCCTCTGCAAATTGCTTATGCCATGGCATGTACTCTCATTATCAACAAGAAGTTTTTTTCTAGGAATTTGCTTGCCTTGTGGTATTTACAACACCTGTTGCTCCATTTTGTAGTATGCACATATACATATGTACATATATATGTATGTATGTATGTATGTATGTATATGTGTATATATGTGTGTGTGTGTGTACGATGGACTCCACCTTCAAGATCTAAAGCATTGAATATGATCTATACCAAGGATCATTATGCCGATATCGGGGCTTGGACTGGTTGCTTGGCGGCACAGTTCGATACACCCTCGTTCTGTTCCATGCCGGGCATGTACTGGTATAATAGAGAGGGTGGGGATAGGAAGAATGGGAGAGAGAAGAGAGAGAGGAGGGGGGAGGAAGGGAGAGGGAGAGGGAGGAAGGGAGGGATAGACAGAGGGAGAAGACTAGTTGAGGATGGCAGAGTGCACCTTGACAAGACAAAGGATGGGGGAGAGTTAGAACGGGGGGAGAGGGAGAGAGATAGAGGGAGAGAAAGAAGAGAGAGGGGAATAGGACGGAACAGAGGAGGGTGATAGATGTTTGGTGGAGGCCCACAGAGTATTGGGGAGCTATGCAGAGGGGCTCCGCCTCTAGTTCCTTGTTTTCAAATTAAAAGGCGCCCCTTTGGGACCCTTGTTTCGAGTGAAATAGGGAAATCATGGGTAAACCCCCTCCTCCACCCTTCCACACAGCTCCTTGACCATCTGCCAGCCGTCTCCCTCCCTCCCACCCTCTCTCTTCTTCTCCTTTTTCTTCTCCCTCTCCCCCTCCACCAGTTTCTCGATTTCATTAGTATTCCTTGAACCAGGTGGTTTGGGACGATTCCGCCTTCCTTGATCTATACTAAAAAATGTTTAGAATTAAAATGTATATGTTTGGTGTTTTCTAACCTAATCAAGTAGGTGTCGAATGGATAATTTAATAGTATAATGCAATATTTTACTATGATCTAATTATCAAAACTTAGTGAATTTAAATTCATCCATGTCTTAAGATGTGTAGAGAATGGTCCATAATGTGGAGTTTCAATTCATGTTCCTAGTTATGTATTTTATCACAGAAGTGTAATTGTTACCATTCATTTTTGTACCGACTTGATGGATACGCTAGAAACCACCAAATATATATGAATTCTAGTTTATAGGCCTTTTTTATAGTGTTTATCATATTCAGTGGTTCGGAACTTCAAATTGGATGATGCATGATCGATTTTACAATTGTTAGCTCCTTTTGCGAGGAGTTAGTGCAAGGTGTGTAGTACAACTATCTATATGTATGTATGTATGCACACACACATACATTACGCATGTATGTATGTAAACACACATATACATGTAATCTTAATAATACCCAATTAACCATGTCGTTTATGGTTGTTGCTCTTATATGATCTTCTGTTGACTCGCTAGTGTGCCACATAAGTTTGATTATGGGAGTTGATCCAGTTTTCTGTTTTACATTTATTCATAAATAGCTATCATGATATTCCTTTAATCACATTATGTTATCTCAATTTTTTTATTTCATGGATAGACTTTGGCAAAGCTGCTTTCTTCTCTTTTCGAACCCGATGTGTAATATAGGTTCCCTTATATTTAGCCTTAATGGCCTTCTCCCCCCTCCATTAGCTTTTTCTTCTTTAAAATTTTGGTTATTTTTTCTTAACGAAAATACTTCAGACTCTCTCTCTCTCTCTCTCACACACACACAGAGACATATGCACGTACATATACTGTCAGAAATCAAACCTAACAGATATTGGTTATCTTTTGATTCTTTGGATTCTATAGTACGAGATGACATAGGATTTTGCATATTAAATAATGGATTTATTATGTGAATTCAACCCCCGTAAATAATACATCTGGCAGATCAACATTGCTTCAGTTAGTACCTTCCAAGAATCACCAAGGCAATAGCAAGATTTTCTTTGCTGCTATTGATCGTTAGGTTTCATAGGCAATCTAGTTTTGTGCTTACACAGATTTATAATTATATCTTACCATTTCAAATCAGGAATATATGGTCTCAAGTCAGATCTCCGTGATGTTACAAAGTGTATGGATGATCTGTCATTGAATGAACTTCTTGACAGCAGTTACAAATACCCTAGCTTATGTCCTGAAAAAGGAAGAGAGCCTCCAATGTCAATGAAAATATTTTATCCTCAGTTAGAAAGGCTTGCTCTATCCTTCCACTCCAGGGTGCAGTTGATAACAATGGGGATGGGAGAGCTGTTATAGACCTCTTGAAACCTAATTGCTCTTCACTGAACTTGTCTGAATGTGATAAGAAGGATAAGGGCATTGATGAATCAGTACCTTGTAGCAAGGTGAGTCTACAATTTATGTTATTTCTCATATGAATGTAAATATAAAAGCATTTTTTAATTATTTATTTACACTTCTCACCAGGATCCTTGTCAGTTGAGCTTGAATCTCTCCACTTTATACCAGCCTAAAGACATTTAAAGCAGTTAACACTTCCTCCAGCTCAGGAGCTGGATGCTCTTTTGTTGTCTGCTATGCACATGACAGCTTTTCGTCATGCTAGCTTGCCACGTTTTCCTTGGTCTTTTTGCCACAGTGGAGCTTGCAAACCCAGTGTAGATGTTGGTAAATTGGCTTCAACAAAGAGCACATCCCAAGGTAAATGGGTTAGAATAGGAAGCAATTCCACTTCCTTTGGAGATGATCAGAGTTGCTTCTCTGAAATGGAATTGATGTCATTTAACCACAACGAAGATCCTTTAATCCAGCAAAAGATTGATGATCTTCTTCAAGATGTGAACGCGCTGACAAGATCTGTTAAGCCTCCATATAAGGGACCATCCACTACAGTATGCACTATGTCAATTTCTCCAGAAGCTTATAGTTCGAGCAATGTCGATTTGAAGAAAGAACCTGGTGTTTCTGGTTCATTTATTTCTAAAAGGTGTAATTTAATGGAGGAGCACGTCGAATCTTCAGATAGCCATCTGGAATTTGACTATAAAGATATTGTGTTTTAAAAAGTTCTGAACCTGAAGTCCATGTGAGGTTTAAAGGACTTGAACCAAACTTAGTGGATCCATCACAGTCTACTTTGCAATTTGAGGACAATGAAGTCACCCAAAAAGCACAGGACACAGTAGGCAGACATGGTTGTTCAGAAAATTGCTCTTGCTACTCTTGTAAAGGCACTTATGGTGGATGTGATCAGAGTTCACAGTATTTGTTACACCAAAGATATCTAAACCAGGTAATATGCTAAAATTCAACATGCATTAATGGAGGCATTCCATAACTTGAAAAGCATATATCATGTTCTCTTCTCAGGTTATTGGTTCTTTGTTTTCAAAGAAAAGTTGATGCCATTATTTTCCACCTCATCTTTGAACATAATTTGCTAGCATAGTTTATCCATGCAGAATAGATGCTTAATGAGTTAATGTTATTCCATTTTTAGCATGATGAGGTAGTTGAAGCTGATAAATTAGGTGGTAGCATTCATCATACTTATCCTACTGTATGTGAGAAGGAAAAAATAACGGTTTGTTGTTTTCTTTTGGATTTTTCTAGTGAATATTTGTACATTGAGACACGTCATTATCTGTTGAGTAGTTATGTTGTAGAAAATGTGTAGCAGCATAACTGTGGAGTTTGATGTATCTGTTTGCATGAAGTAAAAATTCAATTTGTTGTTCATATATATTAGGCACAAAGAAATGCATGAATCCAGTGTTCAAATAATTTGTATGTGATCTGTGTGATTTAAACATGTGGATTGTGATTTCCTATCTGTGTATGCAGAAAATATAGGATTTGCAAAGCCATCATGGAAACAGTTTGTGTTTATTGAAAGTTAATTCTGTCCATCTAGAATGTGATTCTTTTCCTCTAGCGGAATATGGAATGATTTTGACATTTTTTTGCTCTGTGATGGAATGCTTTCTGTTTTCAGGTGACCTTTTTAGTTTTTGTTGCATATACTATTAACATTTTTTTACTGTTCATAAGAGAGAGCTGATAACTGATGCAGTTTTGCCTGCTTCGGTTCATGGGGGGTGTTTAAAGTATCTAAGACAGGTGCCTTGTGTATTTGTTGCAAGACAGAGAAAAAGCATTACAAACATTGGTTTATGCTAGAAGCCCACTTTCTATGCATGCCTTCATTCTCTGTGCATGCATTCACTTCCATGTACATGTCAGGTAGTTCCAGATTGCATGGTTGAATGTGGCAATTATCTCATGTGATGAGAGTACCTGAAATATTGACTGAGAGTTTATTTATGTTTGCTCAGACATGGAGAATTACTGGTCACTCTCTCAGCAAGGTTAATCAATATATGATCGTTCTTTTGTTGAGGCAAATCACCTGGTATTCATTTAGAAATGTTTCGAGATTTTTTTTTTGGTTTCATAATAGAAGATCCTAAACTAGAATAATTTTTTGAGACTTTAGAGCTCTTTGGTCGATACAGGACATGAAAATCCTAAATTTACTTTCGAGTTAAGAGTCGATATAGTATTAGGAAATCTTGTGTTAGGGCTGTCTTGATAAGTTTAACTTTTGAGATATTAAATTATGCATCAATTGTATTTTTTTCTTTAATATCAGAGCTGAGGGAAATGGTATCACGAGATGTTATTTGATTATTATGTAGTTGAGTTATTACTGCTGCTCTTTTTGATAGTTGTAGATCCTCAAAGTATTTCTGAGTTTCCTTTAGACTTACTAATAATGTTGAGCATTGATTTAGAAGCTTAGCAAAATTGTAAAGATGATAGCAATGGTATATGGAATCTTTGGCGTGATTATAAACTGAAGCAGATTTCCTTGACAGAATTTGAATTTCTTAAAACATGACTAATGGAAGTCAAAAATGCGGACTTTATCATATGCTGAAGACTTTATGGAGAATCGCATAATGGATCATGAAGTTCAAATACCCATTTATTGTCTAGGAAGTTCTCATATAGATGCTGAAGCATCTGACAACATGATGACAGATGGAATGTGCGAAGAAATAGCAGAGGTCAAATTTTTGCTTCTCAAGCAAATCTTGCAGTTGTTCATCCTGTTTGAGGCCTATTTAAGTGATGAAGAACCTAAACTGCATTTGATTAGGTTTAGGAGGAGAAGCCTGGTGATTGGGGTGATGAAACTCTGCTAGAAATAGAGAACTCAAAAAGAGACATTAAAACGAAGATTAAGAGGGTTTTCACAACCATGAATAAGCGATGGTGGGAGCTTTATTGTCTCCTGTGATCGACAGTTACTCCTTTCTATGATACAGGCACAACAATTGTGTCTAACTAGGAGGCTACCCTTGCTCATTTGGCTCAGGACATCATTAGAGTTAGGTGCAATCCCTTGGTTGAGATGCAAAGGGGGCCAATGAGATGGCAAACTCCATAGCTTTTGGAGCTTTGTGTGGTGCTGCTGTTTATGTGGTTTCCTTCTTATCTTCTTCTTTTAGCTGGTAGTATACTGATTTTCAACTGAAATCACTTGGCTGACTTTCAAAGGATAGCCAATGAGCTGGCAGACGCCATCCATAGCTTTTGGAGCTTTGAGTGATTCTGATGTTTGTGTGGTTTTCCCTCATATTGTCTTCTTCCTTTTAGCTGGTAACATTCTGATTTTAAACAATATACACATAATGGAATGGCATCACCATCTTTTTCCTTGCGAAGTGTGAGTGATAGTGACAAAATGGACTTGGTTAAGCTAAAAATACATGTACCTTGAATATATCTGGTGATGTTTTCATCCCTTCTACTACTTGTATGGATAGTGGTTCACATTGGGAAGCATCATGAGTTAAGGAGTTAAAAATGGTTCTCTCTCGGGACTTTTCATGGCCCACAATATTCACATATGTATAGAAAGGTAGCTATTTTGTGGATTCAGTACATGATGACTTGATGTATAGCAATGCTCTACTTTCACATACTACAAGATCTACCTACGGTCAGGTCAATATAACTCTGAAATGTAGGATC
Organism: Elaeis oleifera; assembly: GCA_000441515.1. NCBI lineage: Eukaryota > Viridiplantae > Streptophyta > Magnoliopsida > Arecales > Arecaceae > Elaeis > Elaeis oleifera. The sequence goes on from KE504871.1 coordinate 199,241, forward strand.
TTAATGGCATATATTTTTTATTCAAAATTAATGTGGCACTAAGCAGGGAGTTCATGAACAGTGACATTGAGATCCTATAATGTAGCATGGGAACCCACAAGAACAAACAAGTTGATTTCGTGGAGATTAACAGCTTAAGAGGAGAGAGAGAAATAACAGAAGAAAAGGCAAATTCCAGAATTTTTTGCATTCCTTTATAGAAGACTCGAACATACACAATATATAGTACAAAATGGTTTATGTTTGCCAAGTGAATTTGCTTCATTGAACTTCCTGCTTTGAGGGCACCAGAGCAAATGTACAGACAGATTTAGTTTGGATCTATTAATCAGAAATGTCTGGCCATGGCCACCAAAACCACTTTGGCAGAAGCAAAGCCGAAAGAAATTTGGGCCAAGTTCTTTTCGTGCCACTTGTTTATGACATGCTTGATAAAAATTCTATTGTAGAGCAATGTCATACAAACCTTGGATTTTGATGGAGATGAGCTCATCTCAAAATTCCACAAAGATCGACTTCATTCAGACGATTGTGAGATATGTTTTATTAATTCTCAAGTCCCATCTCTAGAACCTGTTTTAAAGGGTTAACCTTAAAGCCTCAGGCAATAAAAATCATCATCTTCTGGATTAAGCTTGATAATCTATAGCTTCAATTTTATAATTGGACCACTTGATATTTATGGCCTTTATTAATGCATGGATGTATTGCTTTAGGCTTGTAGCTCACTGAAATTATTTGCTTCTCTTATTCTGTGCTTCTTTCTTTCCTATCAGGAGTGCAGCATATGTTACTCTTGCCTGCTGTTTTTCTGTCCAGAATCCTCTTTCCTGTTGTTTCTCTGATGAAATTATTTCTACTCTGTTGTGGCAATTCTGTTCTCACCCATTCTGACCTCTACAAATATTTGTTAATTAAATAGGCTACTCACCGAGGGTACTGCTCGCTGCTGAAATACTATGTGAGATGGGACGCTGTTCCAATGCTGTCAAGACTCGAAGCCATAATAGTGGGGGGATAAAATGGCCCAAGACACCTTCACAGAAGCCCATGAAAGCACGCAAGTCTTCATTTTCAATGGATAAATCGGAGAGTTCATTTCTCATGGGTAGGCATCATGATCCTGTTGGAAGTACAGGCCTTCCATCTGTGAAACATAAGATGATGAGTGAAGATAAAAATGATCTCACCCACATGAATAATACTGGCAGAGGATCTGTAAGATGGTCTGTTCCTTTGGAAGGTGTTACGTCTCCCAGCAAACTGGAAAGAGACCTAACCGTCAGCACGAGGCCATTGCATAGCTATGCCACCAAGCCTTCAACTCTGATGCCATCCCCTGTTCAAGGTGAAAAGGGCTTTGACAATCGGCAGAAGCTTAGGAAAGCGACGGTGACATCATCAGTTACCTTTCGGGGTCGTATATTAAAGACTGGAACAGGGGAAGGTGCAAGAGAGTGTGACTGTAAATTACTCTTTAACATACGCAATCAATGTCAGAGCTGCTTGTTGAGAGGCTGTGAAATACATAGATGGGGGTCTGGGTTGAGCTTCTCAGCAGGTGACGGGTTAGATATGTAGCCTTACAAAGGTTGACTGGAGGGAGAAATGTGCCTCCCAATCGTTAGGTTGGATGGGGGGCTGTGTGAATTAATTGGGCATTTTTGTGGGCCAACTTGTTGTTTGTAATGGTGCACTGGTTGTTTACATTTGCCATATACAGTGCGGTGTCCCCCACTTCTCTCTCTCACCCACAAACCCCCTTGCTTTAACAGAGTTTTACAGACAGTCTTTCCTTTGTCTAAATTTTCTTGGCTGGGTATCTGGGATTACATCTTAGAGGGTTGTCAGGTTGATAGCTGGTCATAAGATCTCTGTGATTCTTTCATTGTGGGATTAGATTTCTTTCACTATACTGATCCCACATTTGATTGGAAAAGATTTGTATGATTGTGACATTGTTGATATGCTAGCAAAACTGGTTCTCTAGCATTCGTTGCAGATGCAAGCATTGTTTCGCTGAGAAAATATAACTGTATCTGAGGGGCAATATTTCCACTTTCTCAGCACATGGAAATGGGAAAGAGAAGAGATTTAAGTGAGCCGGTCATAATGAATGGAGCTACTAGTAGAGTTTGCTCTTCTAATTGGAAGGTTAAATAGACACTTCGATCTTGTCCCAAGGGGGCGGACTTATAAAAAAAAACTTACGGGATTAGAAAGATAATGCAAATGTTATCACGAAGGTTTGAATGTGCCAATGCGGGTAGCTCCACAACATGTTATTTTGAGAGAATGGGTGGCGTGACAAAATCTACCAACTTAGCCTTCATCCAGTTGCGGGTTGATTAACACGACGCCGCCAAAGAGACCCCGCAACCAAAGCAAACGGACAGCCGCCTCCCTACAAACAAATGTCTTTTGGCGTTTCGTGCTCTCTTAAGATAACGATGACGTTTGGAGCTCTCTTACCTAAATCCATCCGGATCAGAGAAAATATTTGGAAAAAATAGCACAAAAGAATCTATTCAATTTATAACAATACAAACACAAAACGTCATCCTTGTGTTAAATCCATCCATGGAAAGGAAGATTGCGAAGCAACTATCTGATCCATGACGGTCATACAAACACAAAAGCGCACGCAATGACCAATCAATAGTAAGTTACTCAAAAAAAGATCAACCAATAACAAGTCACTAAAATGAAACCAAACCCCCATATAGATGGCACGGAATCTTCTACAACATCTATGAAACCACTCTTATCTCTCCTTCTTGTTCACCAACTCCATCAGTGCCTTTGCGAGGAGCCCCCCCTTCCACCAAGACTAACCTAGCCGTCACCTCGGCCACCTGCATCCTCCTCCTCAGCTCCCTACCGCCGTCCGGCGGCCTATGCAGAAGCAGGCATTAGTTGAAACATGAATCCTGAATGCACAAATCCAAAATCCTAAAATACTGCACAGCAAGAATAGCTTAACTGATCTTTGCAGAGATGGAAAATGAGTACAAATAATTTTTGTGCAATTGTTATGAAACATCAGGAAAGGTGTTTAAAAGATTTTGTCACAAAATGGTCATGTACTAGACAACAAATGTGTTAGTGATATAATTTAATTATGAATGTATGTAGTGCAATTGTTTTGAAAAGCTGCCTATTGGCAATGTTCATTCACGTCCTGACCTGACCTGACCTGATGCAAGTTGATGCAACTCGGTTGTGGTTTTGTGCCAAGCATGGGTAGCTTGTACCATGTGTCTAAAACTAAAGTCTCTTGTTGATCAGTTAGGAGCAAGATCTTAGGTAAGAAATACCCAAGGCATCAGCTCATACAAATGGGCCACTAATCTGGAGTTTGAGCACTGCCCTCCAAAGGAGGATAAGATCTTAAATAAGATATTTTTGCAGGGAAATTTTTTATAATGATGTGCTAATGATGTTGGTTGGTTGCAATTCCTCTGTTCCCATCGAACTGCATGAAATTTTGTTTTTAATTTTATTGGATGTATTCATATTAAAATATATGAATTTTTCACCACAACAAAAAATATATGTATGTATATATGTATATGTGTATGCGCGCGCGCACGTGTGTGTGTATATATATACATATATATATAAAGATTTTTCGTTCTTATTTTTTCGATTTTATTGGATGTTTCACCATAAGAAACAAAATACAAATATTTTTTAAATTAAAATCAATGTCAATATTTTCCTTTGGTACATGAAGTCAATAGATTTTCCGCTCATGATCTCACAACGAGAACAGCTACGTCTTCGAGTCCACCCTCTCGTGTTGACCCTCCTCTTTCTCTTCATTATTAAGCCGGAGAATACTCAGCGATGTTATATTCTCAAATACTATCGATTCTTTTTTAGTCATTTGTGGAACGATCATTTTAACCGTACCGGCAACGAATGTTACAAAGTCAAAGGCACACCCTTTGTAACTGTAACGAGTATCGTTGGTATCATCTTTCTGGCGTGTATCTTAAAGCATGCACCACTTGCATGATTATTTCTTCGCTTGACTAGATTTCTTATTAGCTAACTTCCCATTCTACGACGTTACGGGTCACAATAGCGTCGTTAATCGTCACCTCCGCCGGGTCCAACCCAGCCTGTAAAAGTCCGAATTCCACACGCACTAAAAGGCCCACCAAACCGAGCAAACCGCACCGTTCCTTCCAACATTCTCCACCCCCTCTCCCACCACCCGCCGTCGCCATGTCCGCCGACCGCGAGCACATCACTCCCCTCGCCACCGCCGCCGCCGACCGCCCACCAGCGATGAGGAGGACCCCACCACCACGACTACTCCTCCGCGCTCCTCCCACCTCCTCCGCCGTCGCTGCCTCGTCTGCTGCGGCTCCTGCGCCGCCCTCGTCGCCGTCATCGCCGTCGTCCTCGTCATCGTCGCCCTCACCGTCTACAAGGTCAAGGACCCGGTCATCACCATGAACTCGGTCTCCATCGAGAACCTCGACATCAAGACCGGCTCCTCCCTCACCTCCCCCCTCGCCGTCAACATGACGGTGGTCGCCGACGTCTCCGTCAAGAACCCAAACGCCGTCTCCTTCCGGTTCGGGAAGAGCACCACCGCTGTCTACTACCAGGCGCGGGAGATTGGGGTGGCCTACGGACCACCCGGGACGGCGGGTGCCCACAAGACGTTCGGGCTCAACGTGACGGTCGACGTGATGGCCGACCGGCTTCTGTCCGATACGAATCTGATCGGCGATCTGGCGGCGGGGAAGCTGGACGTGAGCACGTCGACGAGATTCGGTGGAAGGGTGAAGATTTTTCTGATCATCAAACACCATGTGGATGTGATGATGAACTGCAGCGTGACCGTGGCCGTGTCCAACATGTCGATATTGAGTCAGAGTTGCAACCAGCGCGTGTGGCTATAATTAATTTATGATAGTTTTGGTATCAACATACTTAAAATAGATTTGAAGTAGAAACATTTTGATGGATGTTGGCTTAGAGATAGGTGAGATGAGATCCGAATACGTATATGTACACACTATACATTGAAATAATTAATGTGCTCGATCTCGTAGCTAGTCCAGGTTCGGAGGCTGGTATATCCTTCTGAATGATATATAGATAGGAGTTCACTATATTATTGCATGAGGTTATAGTTACGGATTGGTAAATACGAGGTGGCCTTTTTTTCCCTTATTTTCTCTTCCATCTTTCAGAGGGAGATGGATGTGATGTATGTTCGGGTGTGGAGGATATATTTTGCTTATTCTGGACATACCAACCTCGTGCATGCACACCTCTCCCATCCCCTCCGCCACCGCGAACGTCGCCGGTACTTGCTACAGGGCATGTGCGACGCCCTCGCCGCTGCCCTCCATCCAAATCTCCCTTGATCCCCTCATCGTCGATGGCGTCGGCCTCCACGCTGTCGTCTGGAAGGGAGATTTGTTGTTGTGGGCTCGAGGAGATGGAATTCTTGTGGAGGAGATCGTAGAGCTAGGCCGAAGGGTGGGGAGAGGGGAAGGTGGAGGCAGGGCCGTCGGAGGTGACGAAGATCTGGATCTCCGCCGCCCACGAAGCTCTTGGAGGAACCAGCAGTAGTGGCCGCACGGGCAGAAGAGATGACGATGCACTACATCTCGGCCTTGCCGTGGATGGCGGCGTTGGAGGTAGGGGATCGAGAAGGGCGTTCGCAAAGAACCCTTGTAGTTGAATATAATTACCGAACTTGTCATCCTTTTCGGAACAAAATAGCCTTGAACTTTGAGATATTGACCGCACCAGCCACTGATGTTACTGGCTACTACAGTTGCCGGTGGACAAATCCCAATAAATGGGAAGGCTAAGGATGCAGTAGCAGTAAAAGAACAAAAATATCTTTTGAAGTACCGTAATAAACCCCCAAAAAACAGACGAGATTATATATGTTGTTATATTTTTTTTTTTGATAAAATATCATTACGTCTGCTCCTTGGGCAGTAGCTCGCTACCACTCGTTTGGCCACGAGAGATAGATAAATAACAAAATGAAAAAAAAAATTTTACATGCCATACATGATGCATCGTTATTGATGGTCATCCATTTATGATGGCGGTCAGCAAACACTTCATAATACTCTGCAGTCCAAAGTTTGCGATGGAGAGGATCCCAAGTCTAAATAAAATATTGAGAATGGAAAAGATTTGGTTGGGTAGAAGATATTGTCTCATAGCGTGTTTCACGTAGTAAACGTACGACTATTCCACCATGTAATTAACTTGGGTATTAATCATGTGCTGCTAAATTTTCAAGTTGTAGAACCTCCGTAGATTTGTAGGACTTTGTGGAGGTCATTCTTTGATGATTTTATCCAGTTTTGTGGAGAAAAGGATCCAAAAGACAACCCTTGATGTTAAAAGGATGACCAACAGACCTCTGAGTACTTGCATAGCCGTTGCTAATATTGATTATTGAGCAACGCTGTAGACACCCGCAAAAAAAGGCGAAGAAAACATAAATACCATAGCAGTAAACTAAGAAATCCGGCTGAGGTCACTCACCCCAGCTTTGAAAAAAGTATCATATCAAGAGGTGTATATTTTCCAGGAACATGTTTTCAACCAAGTATCAAAGTTCCTCAGTTAGTCTAGGCTCTCAGGTCTGGTCCACCATCCAAAATCCAAGAATTCAAAAGCACACAATTTCAACAATTGATCAAATGCATGTTGATTGCAACTAAGCACAAGTCTGTACCACGTGAAATTATTAAGTAGACTTAGTTTACCACATTATCTATAGACTAGTTCAATAAAATTGGATATGTCATCCTTTTTCTAACCTAGTCCTAATCATAATGGTTAGAAGAATTAAAGGAAAAAAAAAATCGTGAAAGACCTTCAACTAAACTACCATTGCAAATGGAAGATAGGCCTAGTTTTCCTCAACCCAATGGGCCTGAATTCGAGCGAACATCATGAGCTAAGCTTCAGCAAACCCAACTATCAGTTTAGATGGGCCGGCTAAATTTTAGTCCACGAAAATGCTACAAGGTCCAGGACTGCTCCAAAAATTCTCATTTTCTTGATTTTTATTAGGAAAACTGGGTTGTCATATATGCACCCTTATAATATTACGTAGGGAATTCAAAAATTCTTTTTGAAATTTGTTGTCTAAAATCTTTGCTAATTATGCATATACTAGTAGTCGGCATATTTGATGCACATATAAGCATTGCAATGGCTATAATATCTCAGCAACACAACTATAAGATGCCCAATTATGTTAAAAACGCAATAAAGCAATATAAGAGGGAACAAAAAATTCTCCTGTTTAAATAGTAGAGATACAACTGAATTACCTCTAAGCACGGATACAACTGAATTACCTGTTTAAATAGCCGAGCCAAACCCTTCCAGACTTGTAAAATGACCACCCACCCTTGTTCAGCTAAAAGCGACGATCAACTAGGGCCATCTTACTAATCACAAATTTAACCCAACCATAGTCTAGCCGCCGTCGCCTGGCCAGCCCCTTGTACATCGCCACCGTAGATCCAAACATTTATTTGGTACACGAGGCATTGGGGTATATTACCTAGATCAGTGCCCTCCTGCATGCCTAAGACCTAATTCATGTCTTAAATTCTCCATCTTCTTCACACATTACCCTGTTATGGGAATTCGAGTATTACAGTACTTAAGTAGGAATGAAATGTTCAACAGGCCTAAGTGACCACTAACCAGCCTTTTATTCGCTTCTTGAAACCTATGTGGGCTCACTAATAATGTCACTCCAAGCCCCAGACTTGATAACAACACACATGCACCGCTTCATACACTTGAGAACATGCAACATGCCATCAGCTATGTATGCAATTCACAGGACTATAACTTGTGCTATCAAGAGTTTCTAAAACAATACATTCATCACTTGCCTATTTCTTTGGCTTTTTTCTTGTTTTGTATCCATTTCAGCTCTAATAACTTGCATGGTGGTATTTTCTACTGAATTACTCAAAAACCATGGCGTGCCCAAACACCTTAAACTTGTCAAAAGTTTTTGTGCATGGCTTGGCTTAAACTTGTGCAAGGCATGGGCGAACCATGCCACATATGTTGTTCTGGCACCGTTATGATAGTCTTGGTATGCTTTATGTTATTGATAAGATATGTGTCGGTTTACATAGGGTAGTCATTGTTTGCAATTATTTCTAAGATTATGATGTTTGCTATACTTAATGATTTCATAGGATTTTCTTATGATTTAGTATTTTCAGCTTCTTTAACAATGAGGAAGTGCTGTTGAAAAGAATCTATAATGATTTGAGACATGACTACTGAATATTAATGATGGTGTTGGTGGAATCACGATCCGGTGACCTTGACCAAACATTACCTTGGAGGACAAAGTAACAACCAGACAAATTTGGAGTATGGCCAGTAAATTGTAATAATGATATTGAAATGACTTTTTCTCAAAATTACAAATTATCAGTAATACCATAATATTGATGTGATGTTAAAAAAACAGTCATTCATCAAAAATTTATATCCTACACCATATATATTATATTAATGATGCACCATAAATTATAATTTAATATTAAATAAATAAAAAATTACAATTCAAAATGGGCACATAATGAATGGAGTCCAAAAAAACATGATGATAAAAGGTGTGATACACCACGACGTGGTGCCTATAACGTAGAATATAATTTTTGCACTTGACCGCTCATCCATTTCTCTTCAATGGCCTATCAGGGAAGCATAGCTTTCATATATCAAACTTGATACTCCTTTTTTTCCAAATAAACCCTTCGGGTATATCTTTTAGTAGTATTTGAGAGAGTTGAGACCTAAATTGAAAATATAGGTAAATTCCTCTAAAGTTGGGCTCTACCCAAGCAACTTAAGATGTGCCTGATTTGCTAATGAAATTGAAATAGATTAGAAAAAGAACAAGAATAATCATATCTCTTAATACATTTGATTCGTGAACGAAATTAGAATCTCAATAGAATTTGAATACTGTATAAGAGTAGAGATTGGATGGAAGATTGAGACATATCTATTCTTCTTTCAAATTGAAATAGAAATGAAACTTATTCGAAGCAAACGATTGGAATGGAAGTCTCTCATTCCTAAGGTTGAGCACAGAACGGATTGGGTCGGATTGAAGAAAATTTGATCCGATCGAACTCAATCAGATTGAAAAAAATCCAACCCATTGCTGACTGTTTATCATATATAAACCGCTTGAAACCGAAGTTAACGGTTGTAGTGAGTTCGGATGGATTGTATCAGTTTAAACTTCAATATTGATCCAATATTGATTTTAAACATCACAAACTAATACACCATTCAATTCATATAGAAATTAAGATATAATAATTTCATAACATCCATAAGTTAGGACATAACATGTTATAATTATCAATTTTCAATTCTTCAAATAGCTTAAATATTGAAAATACTATATCGATTGGTCGAATTGGTTTCATATGGGTTAAAAATACAGAAATCGAATCCGACCGTAATTAATCAAATTTTTTACGAATCACAATCCGATTCAATTCAATTTAAATTCGATTTTATATGAATTCGATTTCATATGAATCGAATTGGATGAATTTTTCGAATTTTAATTATTTACTCGGCCTTATTTATTCTCATTCCCATTTAATGGTTCGATTTTTTCCGATCAAACATGCTTCCAGTATCAAGCTAAAGTTACTCCTGGCATTTCTGTAATGCAATCCAAGTGTGTTTGTTTTGTTTTATTTTTGTGATGGCTATCTAGGAACTATCCCTGACATTCCCTTGCGAAGGCCCAATATGCAGACCATATTAAGCTTTTTTTTTTTGGTAAACCATATTAAGCATTTTGGTCAATATCACTTAACCAGTCACACGGACCGAGCAAGGATAAGCCAAGAGGGACACGCTTATCACGAAACAAATGATATGTCCACATCCATTGACAAACCCATTGCAATTAATATAGTAATCACTAGACACATGGACCACCCATTGCCATTCATATGCTCTAATAATCTAATTTATTAAAACTGTCGCAGAAACAAACCAGCATTAGGCCTTTGTTTATTAGAAAAGGCCTCGCGCATTTGCTCCGGAACCCCTACAGGTTCATGGTACCACTAGTTCCAAGGTTGAAATGAAAGATGAGACATCTCTCCATTAACATTAGACTTGAAAGATTACCAGCTGTTAAAGCAGAGCAAACAATTGACGGACCCCATGGCTTTTGAAAGGCAAACAACCACATACCAAGCTTTATTGTGCAGTGCTTAGATTCTGATGGATAACCATCAAGAGGGCATGAATCCTCCCTTTAAAACCTCCTGGTGTTCCCCTATATAACACAACAGGTAATGCGTGGGGTTTGCCTTCTTCTGGTGTTAATTGAAGCCCACAAACAATATGCCTCTGGTCCGATGCTTGTCCCTTGATTTAGCTACAATTCTTTGGTACTCTCGATCTCCATCAAAATAAATGTTCGCCAACCTTAGTCTTCTGGGGGAAACCGAGATGCATGTGAATCATGTCATGCGTGAGAGAAAAAGTAGGACAGGACTACGCATCTGGTGAATGGTCTACGGCACCATAACTAGTTTGGTGTCATGTCAAGTCGCTTCGGTATTTTATTTTTGGCCGTCAGCTAAGTGGGTCAAATACAATTGAAATTTATTTTCGGGGAACATATGATTTAAATTTATTGTGGGACACGTTTTGGTATTTAGCTTTGTTTTGTTCGGTTCGTGTTGCATTTCAAATCTAATTTAGATTATGCCTGGGCAACAAAGCCCGCAAGTCAGCAACAATTAGCCTTGGACTAAGTGCAGGTTGCGCTGAGTATTTATGAACAAATGTGCAATACCTAGTTAATCTACAAAATTCTAAGCACAGTTTGTGAAATCCAAAGACATGCTTTTCACAATTCAGATTGTAGCTATTATGAGGGTAATCCACCGTCCAATCCAACTTTTTTTTACTGGATTATGATCGAGTACTTATCGATGACTCAATAAGACTTCTTTGATCAGGAAAAAAAAATCAAAAATTAGAATGAAACGATTTTATGACATCGATTTCTATCCGATCTTTGGATCAGACGCATATCGATTCTAGGATCATGATCATACCGATGATAAGAAACAAGGTCTGATACCGAGTTACAGAAGGAAATATAACCCCCTAAAGTCTCGAAAAATTTTCTTAAAATATGGATATGTGAGTTAATGTCACGCGATAATGCTCATAACACACTATCCATATTTCTAATGAATGTGAGTATTGATTCTCCGCTTATGTTATCAAATTCGAGGGGTAACGTTCGACCACTCCTCCCTATATAAAAGGGGTCATTAGGGATCCTTAGATAAGTTTTACTCCAAAGAACAATCCATACTCTCTTGCTTCTTATCTCTTTTCTCTACTGTTCTCAAACTTTAGCTGGCTTAAACCTTATGTTTTTGTTATTATTGTACTAGATAGAAAGAATAACACACACAAAAAAGAAAAGAAGAAGAATGTTGGGTGGATATCTGGCCAGGACACCACTTTTCAAGACTTTTTCGGTACTGCACGATGTAGCAGGAAGAAAGAAGAAATAAACAGAAAACAATCAAATACGTGGATCAGTCAAAAAAGGACTTGCCTCCACGGGACATGCAAACTTCACTATGAGAAAGAAATATTATAAGAAGAAATCTCACCCTCAACCTTCGTACACCCAATTTTTCCTCACCAAAAATTTTCCTCACAAAAACTCTCTCTAGGAACGACCCCCCTGAA
>KE504871.1:220486-237556 GCA_000441515.1 Elaeis oleifera
ATATATATATATATATATATAGAGAGAGAGAGAGAGAGAGAGAGAGAGAGAGTATGCTTCAGACTAGAATCAGATCGATCAGATTTGAATGCAGATCCGATCAGATCAAAACTCTATAATAGGAGTTTTATATCAATGATTCAAGCTATTAAATATAATCTACTACCTTAAAACTGCTTACACATAAAAATCATTAATTTAGAGACCTCTAGTCTATACATCAAATAGTCAAAATTAGACAACCTAATAAAATTGAATTAGATGTATTTTTTGATCACTTGATGCATAACTTTGAGGTCTTCAAATTATATAATTTTTACTGTGCAAGTAGTTTTGAGGTAGTAGATTATATTCAACGGTTTGGGTCATCAATGTAGGACCTCGTTGTCTATTTTTGATCTGATTGGATCTGAGCCCAAATCTGATTGACCTTATCCAAATTTATCCTTATATATAGAGAGAGATGCCAATACTTTAAGGCATCCATTATATACCCAAAAATATTGAAGTGAGATCTTTTGCGATATTCAAAAAGTACCACAAGATGTTGTGCATGCTTTTGAGACGTACATCAAAAGATGAATGGTTATATGATGTTTATCTAAATTATTCAAATATTTTTAATATTTATTTATTTTTATTTTTTTAATATTTTAATATTTTCAAAATATACACGATAGTATTTAAAGTACGGCAGGGAATCCGCGCTTAAAAATGTTTGTTGGGCCAAAAATGCTAATTTGATAATTTCGTAATTAAGCAACCCTTAGCATATGGCAACAAAGCTCATTAATTGCAACAATCCTCTTATGTCATGTGACACACGAGAGAGAGAAAGAGAGAGAGAGAGCCCTGTTGGTGCGATACGTAACAAAACCTGGAAGCATTACCCATGCAGGATATAAGATTGTCTTGCCTCATCCACCAGGGTAATGCAGGATATAAGATTGTCTTGCCTCATCCACCATCCCCTTGCACTAACCCATGGCCACATTGACTCACAATTGCACACCAATCCAGACCACATCAGATCAAGCCAAACCACAAAGGCACGCAGGCAACTATGCACAATGGCAATTTAACATTGAACCTCCCTCACAGGTCTCTATGGAGCAATGCGCGGAAGTTTTCAGATTACATATTAGGTTTTGGACTTTGCTCTCACACGTGATAACAATATCAAGTTTGCAGCCAGAAATGAAACACTTCTTAACATGCCTACTGTTGAAAACTAGAGATGGGAGAAAATAGGAGAAGAGAGAAAGGAAGATAGAATTTCAGGAAAAGAGGAAATCTTATTTTCTTCTTTTCTTCATATTACAGCTTTAGGGGTCCTCTCCATTTTATATAAGAATTTCATTCTCTTCAAAGGAAGGTGATAATCTATTCTTGGTTATCTCCTAAACAAAAAAAATTATTCATAACTATTACCTAAACAGAGAAAGGCCATGGGTGGAAAGACAGGATAGGCAATGCTGTCAACACTCCTCCTCAAGATGAGGCGAAAATATCACAAAGTCTCATCTTGCTGCAAATTGAAGAAAACATATAATCACTGAGACCCTTCGTTAAAATATCTGCTAATTGTTCTGAAGATATAATAAATGATAAACAGATAACTTTCTGATCTAGCTTTTCTTTGATGAAATGGTGACGATCAATTTTTATATGCTTAGTTTTGTCATGTTGAATAGGATTATTGGTAATATTAATGACCGCCTTATTATCACAGAACAAAATAGAGAAGAGGACAGAAAAAACGTAACTCAATAAGCAGTCATTTCAACCATAAGATCTCACAAATGTTTTGAGCCATAGCTCGGTACTCAGCCTCCACACTAGATCGAGCAGCAACATCTTGTTTCTTATTGTGCCAAGTCACAAGATTACTACCAACAAAAGTATAATAGCCTGAAGTGGATCGATGATCATCTATGGAGCCTGCTCAATCAGCATTAGAATAGACTTCAACTTTGAGATGTTTATGATGAGAAAAAAAAGACCACGCCCTGGGCAACTCTTAAGATATTAAAGAATTCTACATACAGCTTCCTGATAGTATTCACGGGGATCATGCATGTACAGACTCACAACACTGATTGCAAAGGCTATGTCAGATCTTGTGTGAGATAGATAGATCAGTCTACCAACAAGATGTTGATATCGCTCACGGTCAACTGGCTCACCACTATCAGCAGTAAGAAGATGATTCTGCTCGATAGGTGTGATAGCAGGTCGACATCCCAATATTTTTGTCTCAGTCAATAAATCCAAGATGTATTTTCATTGAGAAAGAAAGATGCTATGAGACAATCTGGCTACTTTAATCCCAAAAAAATACCACAAGTTACTCAAATCTTTGACTTCAAAAGATTGTGCTAATTGAGTCTTTAAATAGACCAATTCTGGGAGATCATCACCAGTAAGAATAATGTCATCAACATAAACAATTAGGATAGTAACCTTATATTTATTGTGACAGAAGAACATAATATAATCTGCATTACTCTAGTGATAACCAATTTCGAGCATGGCACAACGGAAGCAATCAAACTATGCTCTGGGTAACTGCTTTAGTCCATAAAGTGATCGGCGCAGATGGCAGACCTTGCTAGCAGACTCTGTACAAGTGAATCCGGAAGGAATCTCTATATGCACCTCCTCTTGAAGATCACCATGTAAAAAAGTATTTTTCACATCTAGTTGGAATAAACTCCAGTTGAGATTTGTCGTACAAGAAATGAGGGTCCGAACTATGTTGATCTTGGCTATAGGGGCGAAAGTCTCCTCATAATCAATGCCGTATGTCTGTGTATACCTTTTGGCAACTAGACGAGCTCTGTAGCGATCAACTTTACCCTCAAGGGTTTGTTTCACAGTATGGACCCATTTGCAACCCACTGGTTATTTTCAGTAGGTAAGGGAACCAATTCTCAAGTCTGATTTTTTTAAAGCCCGCATTTCTTCAAGCATTGCTTCCCTCCACTTAAGATCTATCATAGCATCCTTCCAATGCATTGGTATAGAGATAGCTTCTAACGATGCAATAAATGACCTACATATAGGTGATATAGATTCATAAAAATAAATTAGCAATATCATAACGAAATCGAGAAGGAATGATATGAGAATGAGAAGTTTTTCTACGAGCAATAGGTAGATTCAAAGTAGGGTCAGGAGGAGGAATATCACCATTGTCAAATGAGGATGCTGGAGTTGAGTCAAAAAAGACTGTTGGGTAGCGATAGAATGCACAATGGGCTCAATCGAAGACTTCTTCTATCGATTAAAGTCACTGTCCAGCTGTTCATCAGTTTGCTCTTGCTCCTGCTCAGTCTCCTCAGTTACTATAATCTCTCCCTCTCGATCAGTAGTTTTAGAAGGGATACTAGGAGAGCAAATAAATTGTTGGGCTAAAGGTAGTTGAGTAGCTGGTTGAATTGTTGAAACACTATCAAAGAAGGCTTTAGTCTCTCGAAAAGTGACATCCATGATGACAAATACTCATTTTTCAAGAGGATAATAGCATTTATAATCCTTTTGAGTAGCAGGATAGTCCACAAAGATATACTTCAGAGCTTTTAGATCAAGCTTGCTGACTGTAGGATGATGATCTCGAACAAAGCATACACATCCGAATACCTTAGGAGGTACAATAAAAAAAGACTCTCCCTGTAGGTATTCAAGTGGTGCCTTGTACTCCAAAGTTCGAAGAGGCATTCGGTTAATCAGATAAGCTGCAGTGAGAATTGCCTCGCCTCATAAGATTTTTAAAATCTGCAAAACAATAACAAAGATCTAGAAACTTTCAAAAGATGTCGATTCTTCTATTTAGCAACACCATTTTGGGCTGGGATGTCAACACAAGTTTGATGGATAATTTCATGAGTAGTTAGATACTCATGAAACTCTTTATGCATATATTCTTTACCATTATCAGATCTCAATACTTTAATTTTGGCACTAAACTAGATATCAACTAATTTATGAAATTCTTTGAAACAGCGTATAACCTCATCTTTAGTCTTTAGAAGATATACCCAAGTTATTCTACTGTAATAATCAATAAAAGTCACAAATAATGATGTCCAGAAGTAGAGACAGTACTATAAGATCCCCACACATTAGAGTGAACAATCTCAAATAGTTTATTACTACGAGTTCCTGAAGTTGGATAATTATTTTGAGTGTGCTTAGCATATTCACACGCATCATAAACTAACTGTTCTTTAGCACAAGAATTATATAAACTAGAAAATAGTCTTGATAACACAGAAAAAGAGATATGTTCAAGTCTATGGTACTGTAATCGAAGTTCATTCATGGCATCAGTAGATGATGAAACAACCATACCAGCTTTCTGATAGTTTTGTAGCTTTCCGTTATCCAGATAGTAGAGCCCATTGTGCATTTTACCATACCCAATCATCTTCTCCGTTGTCAGTTTCTGAAAATACAATAAGTAGGAAAGAATGTAACTTTGCAATTCAGATCATTTGTAATGGAATGAATAGACAATAGATTAGTGAAAAACTAGGGACATGCAAAGCAGAAGACAGTTTATGGTTGATGTACAGGTGATGGATCTCTTTTCGGACACAGGTCGAAAGGAGATATCAGCTATACGAACTTTATCAGAATATAATGAGTAAGACATAAATTTATCAGAATTATCAGTCATGTACATAGTGGCACTAGAGTTTATGACCCATATCTTAGCAGTATTAATGGAAAAGATAAAGGTATCAAGGGTTAATACACTAGACTTAATACGAGAGAGATTGGATTGTGCAAAATGAGAGTAGAAAATTGAAGAAAACTAGAAGATTTGCTAGGCAGGCCGTTAGTAGAATGAGTACTGCCAGAAGAAACATTAAGCTGATCCATAATTCGGTGGAGCATCTCATCAATAAATAATGAACTCCCAGTATTAACAGGTGAAGGAGGAGGAGTTGATGCCTTTGTAGACAAAACACCTTTCTCTGTGTGCTAAAAAAGATTGGCCTGATAATGATCAATAACTGCACCAGAACGTCTTCTTCCTTGACGATCACCTCTACCATAATCAGAGAGATGGCCATGTAGCTGCCAATAGATATCACGAACATGCCCATTTTATTGCAATAGGAGCATATCTGCATATCTCAACTACCTCATCCATGAGATTGTTGAGATTATGACTGGAGCTGGACAATCATTGCAGAGCAGATAGTATCTGGAGCAACCATCACATGACGGTGAGTCTCTTCACTCAAAATCAAAGAGAAGACCTGCTCAAGGGGAGACAGATCTATACTCCGACCCAGAATCTGAACCCTGATTGGGTCAAATTCGTCATTGAGTCCAGCAAGAAATCAAAGATTCGCTCTTCATCAGTGAATTTCTTGAACATAACAGCATCTTCAGAATAATAAGCTTTGAAGGGGCGATAAAAATCTAGCTCAGACCATATATGCTGGAGTTCTGCCATATAAGCAGTGATAGAGAGATCCCCTTATCGAAGAGCACGCACCTTGCGTTTGAGCTCAAAAGCTTGAGCAGTATTACCCTGTTGTGAATAAGTTGGTAGCAGCCTCCAAATTTCTCGGATGGTTTCAAAAATGACATACCTTGAGCAACAGAAGGCACCATAGAGTTGAGAAGCTAAGCCATTACAAGGAAATTCTTCGATTTCCATTTCAAAATTTTTGTATCTTCGGAATGCGGCTTAACAGCAGTTCCAATAAGAAATCCTTCAAATCCACGAGCTTTGATATATAGTCGCACATTCCGAGACCACATAAGATAGGTGAGAGGTCCATTAAGTCAGACAGAGCTAATCAAAAGAGAAGGATTATCTATCACAGACCAAGAGTCAGAGGTGCGGACCACCTTACCGATTGTTTGCTCAAACTCTTCTTCAATAAAACTGCCCAGCATTTTCAAAGATGCTCAAGAAATTACTGGATGATTTTCATCCCTTTTTTTTAAAGAAAAAAAGAAATTAACTAAAGAGGGAATGGCTAACCTTTTCCTGTTTTACGGACAAATTTCATGGGCACGAGAGGGGACGACAGAGGGAGGACGGCAGCACAGATGACGGCATGGATAACAGTGAGAGATCACGCCGACGGGGTGGCAGTAGTAGACGGCGGAGATGAGCGGCAGCGGCGATGGATGGCGATGGATGGTGTTTGCGACGAGGTGGGCCGATGATGAAGGCGACGACGTGCGTGGAGGGACGGGCGACGTTCTATGGCGGTGGCCGATCTGCCATGAGAAGGGAAGAGCGGCGAGCGGCGAGTGGCGATGGGTTTGAAAACGAGCGGCAAGTGGCGAGCGGTGATGGGGCGATGGGGTTTTGGCGTGTTGAGGAGGTGGCTGCGGTCACTATGTGTACGGAGGTGGTGGTGGAGGCGCTCGGGTTGGTGGCGGCGGTGTGAACAGAGGGGCGGATGGGGGCACTGTGTGCACGGAGGCGCTCGGAGGCGGTGGCGATGTAGGAGGCGGGCTGATGAAGAAGGTGGCGGCGGTTTCAAAGAACATTGAGGACCACGGCAAAGGGAGAAAGAAGAATTTGGAGAAAAAAATCATGGATCAAAAAAGGATTAGGAAGAGGAGAGAGATTAGGAATAGAAAAAATCATGGATCAGAACTTGAGAGCTCTGATACCATGTTGAAAACTAGAGATCGGAGAAAATAGAAGAAGAAAGAGAGGAAGATGAGATTTTAGAGAAAAGAAAAATCTTTATTTTTCTTTCTTTTTTTCGTATTACAGCCTTAGGGGTCCTCATTTTATACAAGAGTTTCATCCTCTTCAAAAGAAGGTGATAACCTATTCTTGGTTATCCTCTAAACAAGAAAAAATCATTCATGGCTATTACTTAAACAGGAAAAGACTATGGATGGAAAGACAGGATAGGCAAGACTATCAACACCTACTAATGTACTATTTTTCAATTCTTATGTTCACAAGTACAGACTTGACAACAGCAGCGACCAGCTCATGTGCTACAAAATTGCCTATGGAACCATTCCTCCCTTCCTCTAAACATGGAGTTTGCTTCTGAAGTAATGAAGCCGCACTAACTATTGTTCCTGCTGTACATTCACAATGTGCACACAGGCTATCCATATCAGTAATGACACACTGAGAGGGTGTTTGGTTCGCAACCGATATCAGAATGGGAATGAAAATCGGAATGGCTTGGAATCGGAATCGGAATGGTCAAATCCTCCAAAATATTTGGTTCGTAACTGGAATCGAAATCGGAATGAAAAATTGAATCTATAGAGGAGAGTAGGGATCGAGTTCTATATAGATTGAGCTATTTCCATTTCACTACGGAGTCGAAATCAAAATGGAACTCCTTCCAATCAAATGATTGGAATGAAAGTCACCCATTTTGATTCTGATTTTAGACCTTCATTCTTTCAACTAAATATCATCTGAGATCATTGGCCCGACCTCCTGAAGTTTAGTTCCACCAAGCTCAGAGTTATCACATCTCAAACCATCGAAAAATATTGGACCATGATGTCTATTCTATAGACATTCTATCAGGGTCCAGCATGGTTTGCCTTGATTTCTGGTGACCATCATTCTAAGCTCTTAACTCATGGAGACTATCACAGAGTTTGTTCCCTGCCAGCCTATCGTGGATTTTAAATTTTAACTGTTCTTCACAACAAGCTGTTCAATATTTTCTAGCATATTTCCAATCTAAACAGCAAAACAAAAATTGCATAAATTCCCTGTCCTGCGTGATTCCTCCCTTGCGGAAGTTTTGAAAAATTCTAGTATGTAACCACCAAGGAGGCATTTAGTTCATAACCGAAATCAGGGTAGGAATGAAAATTAGAATGACTTGGAATCGGAATCGAAATGGTCAAATTCTCTGAAATATTTGGTTCATGACCGAAATCAGAATTGAAATTGGAATTGGAATGAAAAATTGAACCATAGAAGAGAGTAGAGATTGAGTTCTATATAGATTGATCTATTCTCATTCCACTCCGAAATTGAAATCGAAATGGGACTCCTCTCAACCAAACGGTTGGAATGGGAATCATCCATTCCGATTCCGATTTCAGACCCTCACTCTCCCCAATCAAATACCCCCAAATATCTTACAATTTTCGATGGGAATCAGAGCCTGCAGTGCTCCAGTTTTACTTCAACATGTGTGTGTGTATATATATATATAACATCTATTCCAATTCCGATTTCAGACCCTCACTCCCCCCAATCAAACACCCCCCAAATATCTTATAATTTTTCGATGGGGGCACTGTGTGCACAGAGGTGGCGGCGGAGGCGCTCGGAGGCGGTGGCGATGTTGGAGGCGAGGTGATGAAGAAGGTGGTGGCGGTTTCAAAGAACATTGAGGACAATGGCAAAGGGAGAAAAGAAGAATTTGGAGAAAAAATCATAGATCAGAAAGGATTAGGAAGAGGAGAGAGATTAGGAATAGAAAAATCATGGATCAGAACCTGAGAGCTCTGATACCATGTTGAAAACTAGAGATGGGAGAAAATAGAAGAAGAAAGAGAGGAAGATGGGATTTTAGAGAAAAGAGAAAATCTTTATTTTTTCTTTCTTTTTTTCATATTATAGCCTTAGGGGTCCTCCTCATTTTATACAAGAGTTTCATTCTCTTCAAAAGAAGGTGATAACCTATTTTGGTTATCCTCTAAACAAGGAAAATCATTCATGGCTATTACTTAAACATGAAAAGACCATGGATGGAAAGACAGGGTAGGCAAGACTATCAACACCTACTAATGTACTATTTTCCAATCCTTATGTTCACAAGTACAGACTTGACAACAGCAGCGACCAGCTCATGTGCTGCAAAATTGCCTATGGAACCATTCCTCCCTCCCTCTAAACATGGAGTTTGCTTCTGAAGTAATGAAGCCGCACTAACTATTGTTCCTGCTGTACATTCACAATGTGCACACAGGCTATCCATATCAGTAATGACACACTGAGAGGGTGTTTGGTTCGCAACCGATATCAGAATGGGAATGAAAATTGAAATGGTTTGAAATCGGAATCGGAATGGTCAAATCCTCCAAAATATTTGGTTCGTGACTGGAATTGAAATCGGAATGAAAAATTGAATCTATAGAGGAGAGTAAGGATCGAGTTCTATATAGATTGAGCCATTTCCATTTCACTACTGAATCGAAATCAAAATGAGACTCCTTCCAATCAAATGATTGGAATGAAAATCACCCATTTTGATTCTGATTTCAGACCTTCATTCTTCTCAACCAAATATCTCCTGAGATCATTGGCCCGACCTCCTGAAGTTTAGTTCTACCAAGCACAGAGTTATCACATCTCAAACCACCAAAAATATTGGACCATGATGTCTATTCTATGGACATTCTATCAGGGTCCAGCATGGTTTGCCTTAATTTCTGGTGACCATCATTCTAAGCTCTTAACTCATGGAGACTATCACAGAGTTTGTTCCCTGCCAGTCTATCGTGGATTTAAATTTTTAACTGTTCTTCACAACAAGCTGTTCAATATTTTCTAGCATATTTTCCAATCTAAACAGCAAAACAAAAAATTACATAAATTCCCTGTCCTGCGTGATTCCTCCTTACAGAAGTTTTGAAAAATTCTAGTATGTAACCATCAAGGGGGCTTTTGGTTCGTAACCGGAATCAGGATAGGAATGAAAATCAGAATGGCTTGGAATTGGAATCGGAATGGCCAAATCCTCCGAAACATTTGGTTCATGATCGAAATCGGAATTGAAATTGGAATTGGAATGGAAAATTGAACCATAGGGGAGAATAGAGATTGAGTTCTATATAAATTGATCTATTCTCATTCCACTCTAAAATTGGAATCGAAATAGGACTCCTCTCAACCAAACGGTTGGAATGAAAATCATCCATTCCGATTCTGATTTCAGACCCTCGCTTCTCCCCAATCAAACACCCCCAAATGTCTTACAATTTCTGATGGAATCAGAGCCTGCAGTGCTCCGGTTTTCACTTTCAACGTGTGTGTATCGTTCGTTGTTTGGAAAGTTTTCTTCAGTAAAAGCCGAGGATGAAAAGCTGTAGTCAAGGCGGTCTCCACAGCAAAACTGACAACATTAGCAAATCTCAGCTTCCATTCTTGGGTAGTGACAAATCAATTGCCTTCAATCTGTTGTCAAGAATAAAGAGATCTTCAAATTTCAAGGTGGTTCACATTCACTTGTCACACTGGAGTCGCTCTTGGGTTTCCATCAGCAAGCAACTTGTTCCATATATATGATAGTTCCATTTTGGCATGCAGTTGCTGCAGGATAAACAGAACACTGCCACCAACCGTGCACTACCTGAACTCTTGAACTTTGGTATCAGCTACTGCAACAGAAAGTCTCTCTGTCACTCTCGTAGTGGACTCTGTTGTTAGTGGGCGAATGCAAACCCGAGGTGACATGCCTTCCTATCTGTATCAACCCAAGCATCCCAACCCCATGGTCCCCCTTTCGTTAGAAATTTCTTTACAAAAAGGGGTCTCCTCAGCAATGACTGCACGACTGAGTCCTTCCAAATCGCGCCGACCTCCGAGTCAGAAATTTGCAGCAACATCTTCATTAGTACCCAAGTCATCAAGGTCTAGTCAAAATAATAGCCGGGAGTCTAAAATAATTAACGTGGGTTTGACCACAAGCTACAAGATAATAAGCTAGATGATAGCTTGAGACAGCTGCTCGTTTAGTTCTACTGAAAAGAAAAGGGTTGTGTCGCCCGGTTCTGCAATAGTAGAACAGCATCTTAGAAGCTTAGAATTCAGTCCTCCTTAATGAGACCAGCTCAGGATGAACTCCAAAAACTATCAGCTCTTTTGGCAGACTTCCACCTAAATATAGACCATGATCAAATTGTGAGGAATCTGGACAACAGAAGGCATGTCCTCAATTGCCTCTTTCTACAAGTTCCTGAGTCTGAGGGGAATTTAGTGGATGTACACCAGGTGTTTGGGCAAGCTGAAGATCCCAACCAAGATTAAATGTTTTCTTTGACTCTGCGTCATGAACGAAATCGATTCAAGGGACAAGCTTCGAAAGAAACTTGGTCGATGTATTTGGAGGATAAGCTGATCCTTCACTCAGCTCTCTCTCTCTATCTCTCTCTCTCTCTTTTTTTGATGATGATGATGATGATGTGCTCTTTCGGAATGTACCGTCCACATCCTTCATAAATGTCATGAAAATCTGGAAAGGGATGTGTCTGAGAGTAGGTGGTGAGCATCTATCCGCTGTGTGGTCCAATTTATTCTCTAAGTTGATGATGCAGCATGTTCTTAAGAAGAAACAAGATGCAATTAGCCTTCTTAACACTCATAGATGGAAGGAATACTTCGACTCCAAAATTTGTCTTTATACCAAATTCTCTCCTATTTCTGCTCGCACTTCACCCGCTATAAGACTCTTCAATGATTGGTCGGTGCTCTGTAGGCATGGTGACCTCGCAGGATTGACAGAAGGGCCTTGAATGCAAGGCCATGCAGGAACCTCTCAGGGGAAGGACTCTGCCATAACCACCAACATAGAGGCAGTCAGGCCTGCAACAGATATCGCCAATTATGTCGAAACCTTCAATACAGGTTATGTACCTGAGAGCATAGTTAAGGACTGTCTCCACTTGAAACCAGTGTTTGCTGAATGTATAGAAGAGTGACATATTAATTTATAATAACTAAATGCATCTATTTTATATCTAGACAAGCAGGCTATCAGTTGAATGGGCCTATTGGATCAGATCAATTACCCACGCACTCATACATGCAGGGATGCAGGAAAAAAAAAAGGTTCCATCGCTGCATGTAGAGGGATTCTTCATGAGTCCTTTTTTTTTTTTCTTTTTTAAAAATAAATCTATGAGGAATGTGAGTTGGGTTGGAAGAGGTGCACACGAAATGGCATATGAAAGTAGATGCAAATGCATTTTAATACGATTCACGTAAGTTGTGATCTCAACATTCATGCACAAGCGAGTAGTGACTGCTATAAATTTTAGTCATCCATCTTCAACTCAAGTCCGGGTTGCCTAAGCTGATAAAAGGAACGTTGATTAGCTTTCAACCCTTCGTGAAAAATAGAAACAAAGCAAGGACAAAGTGAAAAACAAGAGAAAGGGTCAGCTAGCTTCTTCTCTAATCTCTATCATTAAATTTCACATGTACTGGTCGGCCACGGCCTCTCTAGGGCTTGTGAATAGAGTCATTCTAAAAGCAGAAAAAGTCAAATAACCATAGGAATTGGACTTTGTAGAGGGCTTGACGTAATTAACACGATCAGAATGGATCATGTATGATCTAAATGACTGATCTATGATATGGATCTCAACATCATGACCTCATTGTGATCCCAATCAAATGACGAAATCCAAATAGTCTAGGGCCCTCTTGATTCAAAGTATAAAATTCCAAGTCATGGATTAATTACTTCATCCTGATAACAACTGCTACATTCATCGAGCATAACTGGTATGTAAATAAAACTGAAGCCCGGAAGGCAGTTACCGCATATGTAGATACTGCAGTTACTGGTATGTAAACATGGAATTACAGTATCTGGTCAGACCTAAATACAGATTCAGCTATCTATTTATAAATCTTGCTGGATTTGAATCTGAATGCGGATTACTTTTCACTTGTTAACAAACGCTGCACCACCGAGATACAGCATTCATTTCTATTTTGTTAGGTACTCTATTTTACTTATCCATATCTATTCATGTCATTAAATATTTATTTGATATTTTTGATATATGAGCTAGTTTAATTATTATTTCTTTAAAAATAGATTCCCACTCTTAAAAAAAATAAATAATTAGTATTACTTTATTTTATTCTTGATTATACTTTCAAAACTTTATTTTAAAAATTAATAACTTCTACGTATTCCTAGATTTATGCATATTTTTCTTACAAGCTCTCTAAAAGCAGACAATTCATGATTATTGTTAATTATATTGTAATTAAAAACTAATGACAGTATTTGATAAAAAATTATATAATATTTATTTAAATAATTTTAAATTGAATATTTTTAATATAGATCTAGTCAGATCAATAATTCGGTCTCTTGATTAGGTTGGTGTTAATAACTGTGCCTGAGATCCTTTGCTATATGTGTCATGTATAATTTACATGGTCGATTGTGTTCTAATTCTTTATGATATATAATCAAAATTAACATTCATATTTTTAAGAAAATAATACCTGATTTATATTTGTATTTGGATAGAAAATATGAATAGATTCGTATCCGTTTAAAACAAAAATGTGTGCTTAATATCTGATTTGTATTTATATCTGTTTTGAACGAAAATGAATACTAATTTTTTGCATCCTTTTAAAATCTACTTCCTATTTATATTTGTTGAAAACTATAGAAGTATAAATATATCAATATCTGATCTCTTTTTTGCTCTAGTGTTAGAGCTCTATTAGTGAAGTGGGCCTCTCGTTAGAAGATACAAAGGTCAAGTAGGTGTTAGGAGGGTAAGTTAGATCAGGTTGATGGATGGATATCTTTCCAAGAGTGAATGGAGGCAAGTTACAGTGAAAGTATTACGAGATGGCTGATTGGGTGAGAAGGAAGTAACAGAACCACTTATAAGCATGGGCAGCCTTCTGCCTCAAAGCTCGAAAAGCGGGCAAGTTAAGGAGATGGAGATTAGCCCCTCCTAGTATTAATTAAAAAAAAAAGAAAATAAAAAGAACAGCATCCTAATGCCAGGGAGCCAATACCTTTGCGCGGCATGTGACTACACCACTTAAACATGCCACTAACCTAACCCAACCTTACACACTAGTAGGGTGCAGCGCTGGGGAATTATACCAGTGAGTGCGTCAGGCATTTGATACCATACCTGTTGCATCCACCGAGAGACTTGTCTCGATTTGGATTCTTGTGGTGGGCCTCACATGACATGTACGCGTTGTAGCTGCCACGTTGTCAAGATGCGCACGCAATGGGAATTAAACCAGCTTTGCAGCAGATACCCTATAGAATCATAGTAAGATTCCGCCAGGCAAAAGCTGGACGTCTGGCCGCGTCATATTGTCGTGAACGGCACCTAAACGTTGACGGACCCTTAGACCACCCTCGCAGCGAAAAGGATACCAACCCAAACGAACGAACGAACCGCCGTCGGTTCTTGAGAATTGACGGCCGTCTACCTTGGAGACGGAATTTGATCCATTTCGGACACCCTTGCCGTTGCGCCGCACCGCTTTCGAGCCGAGGGGCCTCATCTCCACGAGCCCTGATCTGACGGTTGGGATCGCATCTCTGAGGCCCGACCCCCATATATAATCCCCCCCGTCGCCGTCGAGATATCTCCCAGGTGGAAAGCGAGGTAGAGCTCCTGTCGTCCCTGCGAGCGGAGCTGTTCCGGTGTCCCTGCGGGGAAGGCTTAGGGTTCGGTGGACCACCGCTATGGCTGAGCACTCGGAGGAGTCGAGCTCGAAGCCGGTGTCGCTGATGGAGAAGATCGTCGACAAGCTCCACGGCCACGACGACTCCTCGTCCGATTCGGACAACAAGAAATCGGAGCCGTCCGCCTCATCTATCAAGGCCAACATCTACCGCCTCTTCGGGCGGGAGAGGCCGGTCCACAAGGTCCTCGGCGGTGGCAAGCGTATGGATCGCCTCCTTTCCCATCTCTCCTTCAGTCCCCCCACCGTTACCTTTGATTTCTACATCTAGGTTAGGGTACGTATAAATTTCTTTCTTTTCTTCTGTTGGAAATGTATAATCGGATCCCATGCGGTTAGGTTTACCGAGTTGCTTCGAATTGCGAGCTGTGGTGTAATTATTTCCTTATTTTAAATCTCTCTCGATCGCCTAAATGGGTACTCGCTTTCTACTATTGGGAAGACTTCGATTTTCGGGTTTCGAAACCAGTGGGGGAAAGCTATATCATGCCGTTTTAAGTACTGTTGATCTTTATCTAGTTCACTTCGATCGATTATTGTGGATTTAAATTTATAAACCCTAGCCTGGTTTGGATGCCACCTGTTCTTTATGAAATCTTTTATCTCGATCGTTTTGCATTCATCTTTATCACGGATTTTTTTTTTGAAATCTTGATTTTTCGCTTAAATTCATTATTGGTCGATCGATCACCATTGCAGCTGCTGATGTGTTCCTATGGAGGAACAAGAAGATCTCCGCCGGAGTGCTTGGTGGGCCACCGCCGTCTGGGTTCTGTTCGAGCTGCTTGAGTACCATCTGCTCACTCTGGTCTGTCACTGCCTCATTCTCTCGTTGGCCATCCTCTTCCTCTGGTCCAATGCTAGCATCTTCATCAACAAGTGAGTTCTTTCTTTTAAAATACAAAATTTGGATTCTTTGTGTCCAAGATTACACCTCTAACTTATTTCCGTCTGTTTCAGGGCTCCACCAAGCATACCAGAGGTGAGCATTCCCAAGACCTGGCCGTGAATGTTGCGCTCTCTTTGAGGTATGAGATTAACAGGGCCATTGCTGTTCTAAGGGAGATCGCATCAGGACGGGACCTGAAGAAGTTTCTTGCTGTATGTTGATTCTACTTGTGCCTCCCTTTGGTATTAAATAAGATTTTGGAAGCCTTGGTTTGTGTTGTATTGAATGATACACATTGTTTCTTAGGTGATTGCTGGACTCTGGGTTCTTTCGGTCCTTGGGAGCTGCTGCAATTTCATGACCTTGTTCTACATCAGTAATGATATCTACAATTTCCCAGTCTTTCTGTGTTAAATTCTGTACTAGTTTGTTTTTAATGCATTAGAGTTCTAAACTTTTTTGGGATCTTTGTGAATGAATAAACAGTGGTTGTGACGTTGCATACTGTGCCGGTTCTGTATGAGAAGTATGAGGACAAGGTCGACTCATTTGCAGAGAAGGCAATGGCAGAAATTAAGAAGCAGTATAAGGTGTTTGATGCTAAGGTTTAAGTAAGATTCCCAGGGAGCCATTGAAGGATAAGAAGCACTGAAAGGAAGAGGACCTGAGGTTGCAGTAGGTTTGCTCTCCGCAGTCAATTAGATGTGGTTTCCTGGTCAATGTTGTGATTGTTTATCCTTTGCCGGTTTCAGCATTTCCTTACACATCTTATTTTACCAAGTGTTTGGGTTCTCAGTTTCGATAAATCAAGCTTGTCTAAATGGTACTGATTCTGAGGTTTCATGGCATGGATTTCTGTTATGTATGCATGTAGTGTGTGCACTTGCCTGCATGCCTTTTTGTTGACAATTATGGGTATGATACAAATTTCTTTCACTGTTGTCATAGTTTAAGTATGCTGCCATGTTAATGTTTTTGAAATCTACTTTCAGACATTGACATTGTAACAATATAGGGGTTTCAGTAATCTATGACACGGATGCATATATGTATATCTTGTCTGTGTTCATGAGCCAATTTTGCATTTGTCTCGGAATTCATATGTATCAACAGAAGCTTTGCTTGACTCCAGACTATTGAAATCTGTGTTAAAAATACCAAAGAGTGGTCCAAGCGTATGCATATGTCATAGACAAGGGGTGTTATTTCACCCTACTTTTAAGTAAGCCGAAGATAAGCCATGAGGGTATTAGACTGTGCGCACGAAGTATTTGTATATCATACAGAATGCTTCTTTAAAGCATGGTTTGATTTGTTTGTCCAATTTATGCATGCAAGTACCTAATTCATATATGACTTTAAGCCCAAAACTGCTGCAGTTTGATCTTGTTCAATTAATCCTACTTTTTTTGTTTTGCTATGATGCCTGAAAAATTGAGTTGATGTAGAATTAATTTGACTTTTTAAAGAAACAACAAAAGGTTCAGTAGCATACAATAGAATGAATGGACTTTTTCAGTGATTCATGAGAATATTGCATCAAACTATATGTTGTCCGATTTCTTCTTTCTTTACTTTCCCCTTGAGAGTTCAACTCTTAAGCATCGAGGATTCAAGCCTTCGTCCACATTATATCTCTCTTTGGATCTGGAAACAACTGCAAATCTATTCCAGAAATTGATGTAGAATTAGTTTGACTTTTTAAAGAAACAACAAAAGGTTCGGTAGCATACAATAT
>KE504871.1:245045-258503 GCA_000441515.1 Elaeis oleifera
ATATATATCTGTGTGTGTATTAAAATGCAAATATCAACCTCCATCTGCTACGTATTTATTTTCTCTGTTTGACACTTGTATGGGATTCCATAGGGGAGGTGTTTTGAATTCTGATAGAGTGTGGGGGTTTTCATGGGGGAGGTGTTTTCATTTGATCTGTCGAGATCTCAATATGGCCATCTCGCCATCACTCTCACATCCCAACAAAAGAGAGAGAAAGAGATAAGAGGAATAGAGAGAGAGGGATGATGATGAGGATGTCATCGGGATGGGGGAAGGAAGATGCTAAGGGCGATGGGAGCGAGCATGGGAGGGGTGAAGGAGGCAATCACGGCGCGGGGCATGGGGAGGCTAGATCAAATCTATTGGACAGCTTTGGTAGAGTAGAAGAATAGATTCCAATGGATGATTTTAAGCGCTGCATCAACTCATTCCGAGATGACTCCATCTCCTCTATTCTGTTGTTCTTCTTGCACTCCTAATACTCCCAATTGGGATAACATTTTTATTGTGAACAAATTTAAGACAAGATTTCGGTCTGGGATTTTTTTTTTGCTTGTCTTTTGCCTGAAAGGGAGAATGCGATGAAGAGTTGGGAACAAAAATCATATGGGGCAGGTATTATAGGCTATCATATGGAGTGGGTCTAGTTTCATGTCATTTTTTTTCTTCGCATCTTAAATAGAAAATTTAGAAGTCAAATAACAATTGAATTTTCTACTAACAGAGTTTGTTAGTTCTATAATTAAAATAATAAAAAAAATACATGTGTAAGAAAGATCTTTCGTGGTCATCCACATCATCTTTTTTCTCATCAAATTTCTCCATTCATTATCTTCTTATCAAACTATTTCTTCTATCCGTAAGGTCTTCCTTTCGAGTCTCTTTCTCCTCTTTCAAATCCCATGTGCTATCTCTTCTATTCACGAGGTCTTCTTTTTTTCTTTTTTCAAAATTTTCTTCCTTTCTAAGATCTTTAGATTTAAAAGTTCATAAAATTTATGTATCATTTTACCTAGAAATATGTTTTGGGACGTTAGATAAATATTTTGCTAGGTGTATATGAACTGACCATATACTATATACTAGTGGATATTAAGTTTGATAAATTATGTATTAATTCTTATCCGTAAATATATATTGGATTGTCGCTGAGTGTATATCAAAAAAAATTACAGCATGTATCAGTAAGCTATCTAGTTTGTATCATTTACTCATGTGTTGTGTATCGATGAATGCTATGTTTTGAAAATCATGTATCGCTTTATTTAGAGATAGTATGTATTGGGATATTAGATGAATATTTTACTAAGTATGAATCAATTAATTATATATTATGTACAGATAAATACTAAGTTCGGTGAACTATGTACCAATTTAGCTGTAGATATGTACTGGATTGTTATTGGTTGTGTATCAAAAAAATTTACAGTATATATCATCTGGTTATATATTTAATATGTATCATATGATCATATAGTATGTATTGTTAAAAAATATATACTGAAAATGAGAAAAAAAAGAATATCTTAATAATTTTATTAATAAAATAATTTAATTTTAATTTATTTTTAATATTATTATTAAGAAAAATGTAGCATCTTATGAAACTCTATATAATATTTTATAATGTTTACCCCATATGATTTTTGTTCGGGAGGTGGGCGTTTGTGGTGGATGACAAATGTAGGAGAGAGAGAGGGGTTTTGAGCTTTGTGCTGTGGGCGAAATTGCCGAATGGAATGGAGCAGTCGCACTGCCATCGAGGGGTTTTTGCTGAGTTTCTTGTACTTCTGATGTTGTGCTTTGTTAATAGACTACCGGATGCCAGAGGGAACCTCGAGGGCTTACTCTTTGTCGAAAATTCACATGAATTTAAATGAGGTTTTGTTCTGCATGAATTTAGATTTGTCAAAATTTGAATTTCATTCCGATGAATTTCGGCTCCATGGAGTTACCATAAAAGCTGCGGTGTAACCACTCGGCCCTCAATCGGCCCAATCAAAATAAGACAATGCACTTTATTTCAAAAATCATATTTATGCATTGTATGGGATTATAAGCTAGTGGCTTAATGATGTCAGCAAATTTTGACAAAATAACATAGATAAATATGATAGACATGCAAAGATAATAAAGAATTTCAGCTGCACTCATGATTATCACATTTTGCCTCTGCACTAACAATATGTGCTGAGGCAGCAAGTTGGCATCATTGGCCGATATTATCTTGATTTTCCTATTCCTTCATGTTGAGAATAGTTTCATCAAGTTCAATTCTAGTGTTTGCCGCTCAAGTGCATCGACATAACCATTGCCCTCAAGGGATGGCTCCTTTCTAATAATTTGAACAATGATCATGTATTATCGAGTTCCTTAACTCTCCGGATCTTCATCTTAGCTAGCATCTCAAGATCGTGATGCCATATCTTTCCTGCATTATAGATCCGTCTTAGTACCTCGATTTGCTCTACGACTTCAAAAATTTGAAAATTTTGTATCTTAAGATGTTCAACCTTATAATTTTGCATGTAGCCAGAGTCCCTTAGTGTTTATGAATATTTTCCCCCTGGACTTCTTTTTTGGAACCACGCTTCGTAGATCCTCATCCTTCACGATCACCCATCCACTCATGGTACAGGTGAGCAATTCTTTAGTTATTCAGCATCGAGCACATTATCTATGTAACATGCTCTCCACCATGAGTCCTTTTTATTGGTGAGTCTCCACTACGAGTCTTTAACACTCAATACAAATCAGAACTTTCTTAGCATTGATATTCTTATCGGTAGGCAACCATGCCCCAGCACCCTATTGCATGAAAGCGCAATAATCCATCTAGATACTGCATGTCCAATTCATTAAAATAGGACAGCAAATGAATGAAAAATCTGACAATGGAAGATGTTTTGTGCACCGGATATTCAGAACAGTTTGCATTATATATTAGAATTTGGATGTGTAGTCCTTTCATTTTTCATTATTTTCTTCAAAAAAAAAAATGTTGTATACTAGTATAGGTTGGACTGAGAAAACTTCAGAAATAGAAGCTATTGGACGGTGACACGTGGATCGCTTAGATACATCAGGATTTGGACCATAACTGCCCTGGAATGAGGTCAAAATCTTTCGTTAACGGGCTTACAGCTCAAACGCTAACTACCGCGGCAACTAAAATGATCATGAAACTTGAATCAAAAGTACAATTATCAATGTTACCCACAAAAAAAAAAGTACAATTATCACCCGATCAGACATTTTCTGGAAGAATGTCACGCGACACGGCGAGAGAAACGTCATTGGAGTACCTCATGATTCCCTGCCTTGATTCCATCCGCTCTACTCCCGTGGAACGGTATGCAACCGAAACGCAATTTGGGAAAATCCAATTTGTCCCGCGGTGGCAACAGATCGGGTGGGGTCTCTCGAAGTTTAGGTCAGAATCGTAATGGATTAAAGCAAGACCCAATATCTCTTACCCCCCCCAAAAAAAAAAGAAAAAAAAGGTGCAAGACCCAATATCCAAGCTATACTTCAGAAAACGGATCTGTTCGGGTTAGCGGGTATGGGTCAAAATTGCTAACCCTATCAGCATCTGATACCACGCTTATGCGGTCAGCAGCTCGCGTGTCCATATCGTGGGCCCCACTTTCGTAGAATTGTCGTCGGAGTCGCGTCGTCGTTTCAGAGACGAAGATTATTTAACTCGTCCGCTGTTCGCAAGCACTCGCTACCATCTGATCTTCCTTCCCGGATCAAATCTCCAGATCCCCACCCTCTTCTCCTCTTTTCTGCTCCCTTTTGGATGATACCTCGAAACTGGTACCTTTTAGCGAACGACGGGAGGTGATTGGGTGGCCGAGCGATGGAGGAGCGTGCTTCTAGATCTATTCATCTGGCCCTGAACCGCTTCTTCTAAGCGATCCGCTCTCTCTTTAACCGCACCGCTTGATAGCTTTCTTGGGGAAATGGAGGCACGCTGCTGGCTTGCACTTCTTTTGGCATTCGGGTGCCTCCTCGAAGCTCTCGACGCCAGCCCCGGTGACTTGGATCCGCTCTACAGGTACTCTTTCTTCTTGTGCTCGCCTCCTTGGTCATCCAGAAATTCTTGGAAATCCTAGTTTGTATGAATCTTTAAACCATGAACTCTTTTCTCTATGAATTTGTTCTTCCTCGAAGTAATTTATGTCAACGAGGACATTTCTTTAATTTGATTTCTACTTTGAATGATGGGTTCTTGGTTGATTTGACTTGAGATTGACTTTTCTACTCTTGGATTGTTGAAAGATTGATAAAGTTATGAATTTTTTTTTATTTTTCTGTCTTTTCTGAAAGAAAAGGAACCGAGTGAAGAATGTAATTGGATCTTCTTTGTGTTCGCGTCGATCTTGTTTTTTTGCTCACTTGTTCTTGAAGGTACTCTAGACCCAGTTGTCATTTTGTTTGGTATCATGCCAACCGATCATCAACACTAAATTTGACCCTGAAGCATCACAGGACGTCTCTTTGGTTTATTGTTTGTTGATATTATATTGTTTACGCGTTGGTTGGGAGTCTGGGGAAGAAAGAAGAAAGTATATTTCTTTCCTCTTGATTGGGAGTTTAAAGAAAGAAAGATAATAATTTCTTTCTTTTTGATGGGAAGCAAAGAAGAAAGAAAAAAGAAAGAAAATGTTACAACCTTCTTTTAGGAACCCAATAAACCCAAGAAAGGAACCAAGATAAGATCTTATCTTTTAATTTTTCCATCCTTCCTTTATTTCATTGATTTTTCCTAGAGTCTCAATCGGATGGGAGGCTTGAAATAAGCCTTAGGATTGAAATATAATATTAATTTTGTTCTTCATTATTAAAAGGGTAAAATGAGAATTATAAAAGATTTACTAAATTTCAATTCCTTTCTCTCTAAATCTGTTCGATTTGGAGAAGAAAAAAGTTATAGAATTGAGAGGATTTGTATTCCCTATGTTTCTCTCCTTTTCTTTCCCTTCTTTTATATAAAAACTCCCAACTAAGAGAAAGTATTAATTTTTTCTCCCATTCTTTCTTTTCTCTTCTATTCTTCCCTCCCAACCAGGGTGTTAGTGTTTTGCCGATCATGGGGAGGATCCGATCATTGTCTTTAGAAGAAGTTTTCTTGAAATGTATTGGGTTTGTGAGCAGATCCAGTTACTGTTTTTGATGCTTCATATTTTGTTCCCTCATTTCCTGAGAGAGAGGGAGCAAGAGCGCATCTTGAGGTTGAATAGGATAAGAAATATAGCAATTTTTATTAGTACGTTTGCACTAATAAAAGCAGCACCAGGCTGGAAGCTACTACAACAAACCCATGATATGTTCTGTCGAGATTTATCAAGGATTTCTCATCTCTTTTGAAAAGTCTGATAACATTGGAATATTTGTTAGGAATTCTCAGCTGCTAAGGGAACTAGAAAATTTCAGTGATAGGCCCCGTCCTCTTCTTTGGGATTGATGGGCTGCCTTCTCGTGCGCTGTTATTTGCTGAACAGAACATGCTTGACTGTTCCCTTCAGCAAAGCAGTTCCGTTTTACTTATGTTTCATTATTCCCAAGTAGATTGTTAGCGAGGTCATGCTCTTCCATTTGAAGCTTTTGTTACAAGGACTAGACGTTACCATGTAAATTTGGCTTGTTATAGTTAAGGAGATAACTTGCATGACTTTGTGTTATGCCTTTTTCTTGACAATTGAAAGTAAAATGACGTCACAGATCTGTCTTGGTTTTTACAGTATTTACATCATTTTATGCTTAACCATTCTTCTTTTGATACATGAATTATGCGAAATTCTTATTTTTTTCTAGATGTTGTCACTTTACATAAATATTTAATATTTCAATAAATTGGTGGAAGTATTTGACTCATTAAACTGATCTACATACTTTTAGGTTTATGTTATACAACCCATGAAGAAAGAAGGGTGAAAGTTCTAGTCATCCTTTGTGGTAGTACACCATAAACTTTAAGTCTTTCACTTCCTTT
Organism: Elaeis oleifera; assembly: GCA_000441515.1. Taxonomy (NCBI): domain Eukaryota; kingdom Viridiplantae; phylum Streptophyta; class Magnoliopsida; order Arecales; family Arecaceae; genus Elaeis; species Elaeis oleifera. Next base: position 251,047 of record KE504871.1, read on the forward strand.
TTTTTTCCCCCAGTCATAAAGGAAAAATAACTTGCACATCTATGAGGTCTTTGTAGGCACATCCACGAGAGAAAGATGAACTGAATCAAGATTTTTTAAAAATATATATATATGAAACATGAATAATCTTATTCATTACTATGGCACTGTGTCCTTGTTTACAAGTGGAAAATAGTATCCGGTGTGCAATGCAAACCTTTGTCACATCTATCTCATTGTCTATGTTAGCCAGCAGTTTCCCTTAGGCTTTTAGTTATGGGCTTATGGAAGTTTACATTTTGGTTAATACGTGTCAATTGTCCTCTGCTGTTGTTTCTTCTTTTTATGTGATTTGTGGTGAGGGTGCAGCTTTAAAACTCTGTCTTGTTCCTCCTGAGTAGAGTTACGATCTAGGCAGTTTTGATGGTTTCACTTCAACTTTTCGTCAAAAAGCTTAGAACAAAACAAAAAGGGAAAAAACTAAGAGTAATAGAAAGAAATCAAAGCAAGCCATTTCACATTGTTTTATGGTATTTTGACTTGTTTAGAACCATAATTTCTGTGGCTTGGCTTGTCTAGGCTGAAACTAACTGTTTTGATTGTAGGAGCTAGATGCATTAAATATATCAAGGGCAGTCCTATCAGATTCATCAGATATATCCATATATTGATTGGGCTAAAAAAGAAGGATAAGCATATCTAAAATGAAAATATCTGATTAGAAGTTCAAATTTCAAAAATAAATGTTGTAATAAATTGAGTTAATTTTTGTACTCAAACTAAGAAAAAAGCCTATGCATCGAAAATAAGCTGGCTAGGTTAAGAGTTGTTATATTGTATAATGGTTAAATTGCAATAATTTATAACTTATATTTTCTGGTGAAAAAAGATGTTGATTTGGATATTGAAACCTACCTGAAAACTCGCCACTCATTAATAGATCCATAAGACGATACAAAAGAAAAAAAGAACAAGCAAACTATATTTATCCTTTTTTCTTTTTCTTTTTTTGGTAGGAGACTCAAACTATAATATCATGACAAAACCTAGATAGATATAAAATCAAATCCAATTGACTCCAAAGAGCAAATCGGAAATCTGCATGCATCTCCAGATATTTCAAGGCTATGCATAAAAAAACTATCATGAAGGTTTAGAGGCATGCATGCCCACATTCCATGCTGAGATATTAGTTGTTAAAATCACATCAAATGAATGCATTTATGGACAAATTGTACTCACCTGCTGTAATAATGAGGACAGCATGAAGGACAATTTAATCATCTCAAGTACAGATTCCGGGTATATATGTATCGTTCATACACATAAGAATAAAATACCACAGATAAATGTGTAACTGAATAATATCAGGAAACTTCATAAAACATCAAACACACATACTTGTAAAAAAAAAAAATCTCAAGTCAAGTTTGACTGAAACTGCTGAAACCAACTGAAACCAACAAAAACTGATGGAAACCAAAATTTTGGTTAATTTTGACTGAAACTGCCAAAACCAGCTGAAGCTGACAAAAAAAGCTGACTGAAATCAAAGATTTCAGTTAATTTTGGATTGGTATGGACGACAACTGATCCATTTCAGCTGAAAAGGGTCAGTCTTGGCTGAAACTTGTGTAGAGGAATAAGTTTTCTTAATGATATACTACTGTTTGTATTGGATAGAGGTGAGTTCCTTGCAATTCCTTGTTAGTTTGTTCCTCTTTTAGTCTCTACACGTGAATTGTTTATTTTTCATTTTCCATTATGATTTGCTAACAATCAGGCATGGATTCCAAACAAAGTTTTAGTGCATAACAAGAAATAAATATTCTAATGGTGAAACTACATTGAAATACCAAGTTTGGTATGATCAGCTACTTGTATTGATGCTAACTTGTTTCGTTCTATTGTTTTTTTTTCCAGCTGTTATGATATTATGTCATGCCTGCTAGGGGCAATAATAATTTTGAAGTTGGCAATCATGGACAAAATTTAATATTATAAAGAAAAATTGTGTAGAAGAAAGTATAGTTTTCTAGGGGGACTTAAGAAAGGTTAAACCGTACCACTTCTGGTTTGGGGGGGGGGGGGGGTTGGGTGTGCGGGTGTGTGGTGGTTGATTAGATGTTGATCTTGTTGAGAAAAGTTAACCTTAAAAGGAATACTCTTATGTGGTAAATGACCCGGATCCCCCATCTTGTCATGGAACAGTGATTATCATTTGAATGATTCCAGTGTCAAGAACCTTAAGGGATCGACAGTTAACAGTCTTCCTAAAGAACCTGTGGATACTCGATCTATATATGATCAGGAAAATCACTTGTAGGATTACATGGTGTATGATGGACTTGAGTTGGAACACTTCATTATTGATGAGATTTCAACAAAGATATTGTGACAGAGATGTCTTCGAATTTCATTCCAAGAATGTCAGTTCTTGTGGCATGTGAATATGTCTTTCAAATGGCACACATGGGTTGTTACAGATGGATTTGAAGAAGCTCATCATGCTTATATAATTGAAAAGGTTTGAATAATAAGACAGCTTGTAGCATTAGTTTCTAATTGTCGGCTTCTATTGGAGTGGGAATAGTCAAGCTGCATCACTGGATTGTCGGAAGTACAGAACTTTGAGTTGATCCATTATGCCTTGATCCATATGATTAGTGTACTTGGTGATATTGAAATCTGTGCAATAATCAATCATATGCTCGATATCAATAATTAAAAGTCTAAACCGCAACCATTGCAGGACAATGTTATGTATATAATCTGATTTTCTTACCTCCCGTGACTTAGAAAGACATGAGATTCAGCATGATTCCCACATATCATATATATAATCTGATTTTCTTTACCTCCTGTGACTTAGACATGAGATTCAGCATGATTCCCACATAATGGAGAACTGATGTAGACATAATATGTACACTAGAAACAATGTGGTTTAGGTTCATGGTCTGAGGTTGCAATAAACATGTAAAGTCTATTTTCAGGACAGAATATTGCCTTTTGGGGGCATAGTTTGCTGTCTCCATATCTGTTGTGGAATTGGCCTTACTCCTTTTGGTATCTATTTCACATATTTAGTCAAAAATCTATTGATTTATGAAATACAGTAATTCGGTGTTTCGTCCATATTTATGAGTTAATGATACAAAGTTCGGAAGAATATCTAGCATCCATTTTTGTGTCAGAACAAGTCATCTTTATCTCTGCTTAAGTGTGTACGGGATTGTTTTGACATTGACTTGGTCTCCCATGACATCAGTTATGTTGAATGTAAATTTAACAATCAGGTTCATAGATCCTGGCTTAAGTTTTGCTGATATGCATGATAAATTCTATCATCTTTAGTTATATTAGTAGTATGTATATGTTGGGTCATTTTTTGAGTGTTTTGGATTTATGGAGTCATTTTTCAGGAACATATATTGGCAGATACTTATGGTAATCAGAGATATGAGACTGCCAAATTGTACATTCAGTTCTAGCTAACATTGAGCAAAATTAGTTCTGATTCTTCTGAATTTGTTTCTTGCATTCATTTCATTTCGTTTCATTTTGTTTCATTTGTGGGTTCCACCACCTCCTCCCTATAAATCATCTTTTGACAGTTCAACCCTAGCTACTTGCTAAAAATGATTTTTGCATTCGTTCTTCACAAATTTGGATTCTTGTGTGTTTTGGTTTAATTGTCCTCTGCATATTGTGGTGGAACCTCATAGAAGAATGTATGAAAAATGATCCATCAATAGAATGTATGAAAATGATCCATCGATATGTCGATCCATCCATCCATCTATTTGGGAAGATCCTAGGAGAGTTTAATGTGACAACCTTTACAAACCTAACAAGAACAAACATCCATACTTGTACATTTATATAAATATATACGAACAAATATAGCATAATTTATCCATCCATCCACCTGTCTACCTATCTATCGATCTATCTATCTATCTGTCAAGATCAATCCTAGGAGAGTTTGACATGACAACCTTAGAAACCTAAAAGATCAAACTTCCATACTTTATAAATTTATATAAAATAATATGGATATATATAGCACATAACTAGCTGGAGCTGCTACCTAATAGCTTGATAACTTTGGAGATAGTATGAATTCCTTTGATATGTGTGCAAGCACAAGATGGGACAGAGATTTTAGCTTTCCACAGAAGAGGGAAGGATGCAGATTTTCTTTTCTTTTCTTTTTCTTTTCCGTTTGTTGTGTGTGTGTGTGTGTGTGGAGTTGTGTGGTGTCTCAGGTGATCAGAACTTCAGGATATCCAAATTCTGGAGACTGCAAATAAGATCACCTGAAGACATAGTGACTGTAAGTTGGTCAATTTGTTTTAGGTGCTGGGTTTTGCCCATATTCTACCATGGCATTATCTTTTGATATTAGTTTTATGTGAATCATAGAAAATTATGTGCAAATCATAGGTTTTTAAAGGGGGCATATTTTAGTAACATTTATTACCCCACAACTAGTCTTTCAGGAAATACTGAACTGTTTCTTTTCTTTCAGAGCTTCCTGGCAATCATTTTAAGCCGTGAATAGTTGTAACCAGCTATAAGCTCATTCTGTGTTTTTGGTGTTTGACACTGAATTAAGTATTGAATTGGCTATATTTGAGCAAATGACCCTGTTTTAATGTTTATCTTATGCTGGTAAGTGGTAGAGGTATTTTGGTTATGCGAGGAATAAGCATCTTGAACTGCCTGTTGTTTCTAATCAATATGGGCAGATATAACTTTCTATGTCCTCAATTTTTTCTTAGGTTTTGGATTTTATGAACTGGGTTAAATTTAAATGCAATGTTCCACTTTAATGACTTACCAAACCATGTTTGTTTCTCCTTGCTGATATTACAATGTCGACTCATGCATAGGGCCCAGAGTGAGTTTGTTCACTTAATGACATTTATTTGAATCGCAGAACTTGTGTCAAGCAATGTGAAGAGACTGGAATCAGTGGTGACAGCTCAATCCAGCATTGCCAGTTCCCATACAGTGACATACCTGTCGACAGTCCGTGGTATATGCAAGAACCACTTTACCTGCAGTGGAAGCAATTGAATTGCAAGAGTGACTGTCGGTACAATTGTATGATGCAAAGAGAAAAAGAAGGGAAAGCTTGGTCTTGATCCTGTCAAGTACCATGGGAAATGGCCTTTCAAACGTGTCTTTGTGTTTCAGGTTGGTCATCATCACTGTTTGCTATGAGCACTTGTTTGGTCTTGTCATTCGTACCTTGATATCACTGCATATGCTTGTACTCTCACAATGATACTACTTCTATTCAGGAGCCTCTTTCTGCTGTCCTCTCTGCACTCAATCTGTTAATGCATTTCACTGGCTGGCTATCTTTTTTCCTCTTAGTGAATTATAAGTTGCCTCTTAGGCCTCAGAGTATGAGGACATACTATGAATATACTGGTTTATGGCATATTTATGCAGTCCTGTCAATGAATACCTGGTTCTGGAGTGCTATATTTCACACTCGGTAAGCTGTTTGAGTGCCCTTGTAGATGACTACGTTAGAAGTTAGTAAAGAGTAAGGCGATTGTTTTCACCCTCTAATGATGATGCTTATTACTTTCTCCAGAGATTTTGACTGGACAGAGAAGTTGGATTATTCATCAGCTGTGGCTTCGCTTGGTTTTCCTTCATTCTCTGTTTACTAAGGACCCTTAATGTGAAGGTTGAGGCTTCCAGGGTCATGCTTGCAGCACCAATTTTGGCCTTTGTGACAACACATATCTTGTACCTCAACTTCTATCAACTTGACTATGGTGAGCTTTCTTTTGAATCTAGAACTTTATTCTAAGAGTTAATGTACAATTTTAAGAAAATGTGACAGATCTCTAGTTGAATGCTAATAATAATGATAGAGCATGTTGTTTGGAAGGAGTTGGGCTCTAGAATAGGAATGGGAACGAGTGGCTCTTATTCCAGCTATTTGGTTGGGAGAAATTTTATTCCCATTCCGATTTCAAGGTGGAATAAGAATGTCCCAATTCCTCAAAATGCAAACCCAGCTCTCCCTAGTATTCAAATTCTATTCTGATATCGATTTTGATTCTAGTCATGAGCTAAACACATGGAGCAATATGGCCGTCCTAATTCCCATTCCAATCCATTCCAATTCTGACTCTGGTCGCAGATCAAATGCACCTTTAGAGCCATTGCCCCTATTTCATGTTTGTGAGCCCATAAGTAGCTGTGCTTAAAATACCAGCTCTTCCTGGTGTATAGTGGAGAGTGAAAGTCTTAATTACGTCTATTTATCTATTGCTGATTTCATTCTCTACAGATATAGTTTTGTCTATCTTATCAGGCTCATTGGTTTATGTTGTCTCATTATCTAGCACTGTTGTATTGAGGTGATTAAATTCATGGTTTTATATTATTATTTTACTGTTAAGTTCATAATTATTATCAGAATGGTTATATCGGTGCTCACCTTTCAGGCAGCTCCAGCCAGGTTATAAGTTTTGATTCACCAAGCTAAGCCTTCCTCTTTTATCCCTATAAAAGTTTGTTGGGTAAAATCTTTATCTACAATCATTGGACTGCTATAATTTGTCGAGATTTCTTTCATGGCATGCTTCTAAACCTAAATCTAGCTCAGACTCCATTTTCTGTCTGCATACGGTTTTTCCGGGTGCACATAGCTCCCTTTCCTATTAGCTAGTCTGATTACCTTTCATGCTGTCAGGTTGGAACATGAAGGTCTGTGTCACGATGGGTGTTGCTACACTTCTGGTTTGGACGATCTGGGCTGGTATAACTCGTCATCCTTCACGCATCAAGCTGTGGGTAAATGTATTTGGTGTTGCTCTTGCTTTGCTTTTGGAGATCTACGATTTCCCTCCTTACATGGGATATGCGGACGCCCATGCTCTGTGGCATGCCGCCACCATTCCGCTCACATATCTCTGGTGGAGCTTTATCAAGGATGATGCGGTATTCCGGACCTCGGTTCTCATTAAGAAGGTGAAGTAATTAATTGATGGTTGGAGGTTCACCAAGGTGATGTGGGACCTCACTTCTGATGGACTAGGTGAAGGAGAAGCAGTTCCCATGTTGCACTGTACTAACAATTGTAATATAATTTTTTTTTACTTTCCTGACTTGACCCTCACCTCTGTTGTTTATTAACTTTCCTGTCATTCATTACCATATCTTTGTAAGGTTTAGGTATTCCAAACTGCCAGAATCTATTGCCCCCAGCATCTGAATTTTAGTTTCTTGTTTGTGAATTTTGTACTTATGCGGGCAAGAAACACGTTATTGTCATTCAAATCAGTTGTTTTGTTGATATGCAAATCTGTTGTTCACCGTATATTCCTGACATTTTGGGTTGAAGCGAAGTATTTGGAAACTTTTCCTCTCTTTGGAGATTTTTTTTGACATAAAGGAATCAATGTAGATCATATATATATATATATATATATATATATATATAT
>KE504871.1:258523-280638 GCA_000441515.1 Elaeis oleifera
TACACAAATAGAATCTGTAGAGTTTAGGATGGATTTAGAATTTGAAATTAACACTTATTAGGATTTGGAATGAATATGGGATTTGGCCCTAGAATGCCCACTATCAGAATCCGACTATATATATATATATATATTATAAATTTTTTTTTGGTAAGAGATAATTTCATTCATTGAAACAGATGCATTGCAAAGTACAAAGTGTTAACCAAAAACAGAGCCCAGGAGCACCAAGGAGGCTCAGTTGTGGAGTACCAATACAAGGCCTGTAAGACCATACAAATAAGCAAAATTACATAACAGTAATGTAAGAATATGTGAGTGAAGGAGCTGCCAGTAATGTTGTACAAAAACCTTATGTACTGATGGAAGAGACGAAGAAACTTCACAAGTATAGCAAAAAAGTTCCACCGCACAAGTATCCCAAGTAAGCTGTAACAGTTCTTGTTGTTGGGAAATAGAAATAGCATATGATAAAACAACCTTGTTGTTCCTGTTCTATGAGGAAATGAAACCTTGAATCTGGAAGAAGAGTTGTTCCGCAGCATAATCAAATGTTGTGTATACTGCATGTAGCAAGAACCATAAAGAGACTGCACGCATAGACCTCTCCGAATTAGGTTGCAGATAAGATAGCCTGGCAAGTTGTTTCTCAGCTTCAGAATAATAATTCATCATCAGCCGCGACAGACAAAGCAGAAGACAACTGCACCTATTAGTTAGGCAATAAGATAAACAGCCAACCAATGTGCCAGGACATCGTGGGTTTGATGGGCAGTAACACAATGTGCAAAAGAGCACCGAATAGTAGATAAAATGCCAATACTTGGGTACATAGGATATAGTACCATCCATAGGCATAGATGTACAAGAGCCAGTAACATATATGTAGAGCATGTGTCCCATATAAAGCAAACAACCACACACAATCAAGAAGCTTCATTAGAAGAGAATAGTTGGCGGATGTTTGGTCATTGTGACAAGCCATCCAAAGCATAATGGAACCGAAAAGGTAATCAGATTGATAGTAGAAGTTGCGTGCCACAAAGTGTGCCACGGACAAGCGTGCCACAAAGTGTGCCAAGGAATGAATAGATTTGATCGGCACACCTTTCTTATTTCGCTGACTGAACGAACTGTAAGGATAGCTATAGTTATATGGAGGGGATAAGTGCAGGCATTAACCATGTCTAGAGTAAGCAACAGAGTAGGTATCAGCTGCCAAGATTCGCACAAAATCTGAATGTCCCTGCAAATCATTACAGTATAAACAAAATCTCCTGCAAAGATAAATTTAGAAGCCCAATCAGTAGGTTGATTCCCCTCCTACAAATATGTGAAACCATGAAAAGTCTAAGTGAGCGGGCTCAGCATCGGATGTCTGACATCCAAGAGGAGAAAGTAAATTGATTGAGAGACATTTTCTTCAACTAAGATATTATAACCGTAGAACCATCCTGAGTTCCAATTGAAGAGGGTTGGAAAGAATGTATTATACGTAACATATCCAACTATGCTCCAATAAGCTCTGCAAATGGGACTAACAATATAAGAAGTAGTTTGCCACCAGCAACAAGCAATTTATCGAAATGATCTCGGATAATAAAATCTGCAGCACCATGTTAATAAAGGATAGCTTCGGTATCTAAATCGGATATTTAAGGTAGAAATAACAGAAGCAGCCGCAGAAAATTGATCATAAAAAATATTTTTAAAAATATAAAATAATTAAAGATGAGAGAATCAATATTTTATTTATTTTAAGTTAATTAATAATATATTTATTCCTTTTAGACTCTTAATACCCAACTCAAAACCCAGCCCACCGTCCGAGCTTTCCCGTTCGGGCGCTTCAAGCCTCGCACTCGATTGAGACTCTTGGAGGCGGAAAAACATCGGAAAAACAGATAGGACGAAATACCCAACACAAAACTCAAGCCAGCGTCTAAGCTTCCCTATTCGGCCGCTCCAAGCCTCCCGCCCGATTGAAACTCTTGAGGACGGAAAAAACAGAGGAAAACCGAGGTAAACATAGGAAAATCAACGGAAAAAAAAGAAAGACGGAAAATCGAAAGGTAAGACTTTTCCGACATAGATTGATAATTTTTTTCGCTTCTTTCTTCTCATTTCATTCTCCCTTTTCGGAGATCTGTGGGAAGGAGGACACCTGAGGGAGATCGGAGGGGTTTCTTAGGTTCCGGTTGGGGTTCTCTCACGCATATGGGTTTTGTGCGTGCTGTGATTCCGGTTGGGGTTCTCTCACGCATATGGGTTTTTGTGCGTGCTGTGGCGGTGTGAGTGGGTCCGTTGAGGTTTTGAGAGCTTAATCTTGGTGGAAGCATGATATTTTGAAGGATTTGGGGGTTTCCATCGAAAGGATTCTCCTTTGGCTACAAAATCTTCAATGCATGGTTCTCCTGTATCTTGCTGAAGGAAAAAAAAAAATCCACCATATTTTTTACTGTGCATAGGGGCGTTCATAAGCCGCCACGTGTCGCGAAGGGGAAGGCTCTGAACTCTCCTTTCATATATTGTAAGATTTGGTTCTTGAAACCAAATGTAGAACCATATTGAACTGGTTCTGGATGAATGGAACCCCAATCAGGTTTGAAGTACTAGGCTATTAAGTTAGATTTGGTTCTTTAAACCAAATGTAGAACCATATTGAATTGGTTCTGGATGAATGGAACCCCAACAGACACCTAATCTCATCATGTTATAGCTTGTGTTTCTCTTTTTAATATGTTTTTTTGGTACATATGATAATATTTTTTGGGTCCTGCGGCTTTATCCTAATGTATTGTAAAACAATTCTTTATAGTACCTGACATATTCCTACTGTGTTTTGTTTTGTTTTGTTTTGCCTGGAAACTCGAAATTTGAAGATATGAAATTTGATAGTCACTGCAGTATTAGCTACAAGGATTTTAACACTGATAAGATTTTAGCTATTGCTATTAGGATCAATTATCGAGTGAAGTTCTATTGTATTTTGAGCTAAGCTATTTTCACACTCCTCTGATTGAAAAAGGGAACCAAGAGATTCTATCTCTTTTCACTCATATTTTCCCTGTTTGCAATCGAAACTCCTGCCTGATTCATATATTAGGATATTCCATTGTCTCAAAATGTCATTTCTTAAGTCATTGTTGTGAAATTAGGTATTCTGCAAAGTCCTTGTAAAAAGATTATCATATTCCATGCGTTTATTATGATAATTATCAACAGTATTTGTGATAATTATTAATAATATTTTGATCACTCTTTTCTTCAACCTTGCTTTTGTCATTTGGATTTATACTATTGATGAATCCAACATGTACGCACATTTTTATTAGAGATCCCGGTCATTTTAGTTTTTTCCTTCACATGATGGGTTACAAGCTATCATCATTGCCTGGGCAGAGTGACTTGCCCTAAGCTTTCCTCATGTTATGCCTTCCAGGCCTTGATCTTATTAAGCCCGTAGATTTTTTTCTTCACTATGTACTCTGCCTATATTAAACATAACTCTAGCATTGTAAAATCTTGTAAATCGTTCTTGTACATTTATGTCTAACACACGAGCTAGCTAACTAGTAGTATGCAAAAGTGCATGTTGCTTCCAATCTTTTCCTATTGTTAACATGTCTTAATGAGCAAATGAGGGTTGCACCAATTTTGTTTTCATTTCATTTATTTTCCCATTCTATTCTCCTCTTCTCATTTCCACCACAAGACCATATAATAGCACCATGGCAAACATGGGTGCTTCTCTTTTTTCCTGTACTCCTTAGAATGAGAAAATACTGCAGATTCTTCCTTCTCAACATATGGTCTTTGAGTGGTCATACAGATTTTGCACTGATCAACCATACAGGGTTCTATTTTGCAAACTTGGTTTAGTCAATATTTCATTGATGACTTGAATGATACTCATGTGGTGCATTTTCTTTGGATAATGGAATTTATTTATCTGTTTTTCATTTCAACTGTGGATTTGTATGCAAGATTTGATGTTTTGATTTTTGTAGGTATTTAAGACATTATTTACCAGCAGTGATGAGGCAGTACCTCCTCTCTTTTAAAACTGTCAAAGCTATGGGTTTCCCCCTGAGCAACCAATCATATAATGGCCTGAACCTTGTGATGGGTAGCATACTCCTAACCCCAAAGAAATTGTAATTAGAAACCTTATGGTGCTATGATAAATGAAGCAGCGAAAAGGATTGTCTATATATTTCCATTTTTCATGAGAACTTTTTGGCCATGCACTTCCACCATTTTGTCTAAAACTGTTGAGGTTAGGAACTTTTCCTGAATAACTTACAATATCATGGCTTGTATTTTGTGAGGTGAGGCTAGATGCCAAAGTTTGATATAGGAGAAAGAAGGATGTGCCTTTCTTGCTTTGGCATAACAAGCCTCCAGTCGGTGGCCGACGCATCCAGCAAAAGTGGGCCATGAATCAGCTTGACTACTGAAATCCTTTACATTCACTGAAAGTGATAATGTAGGGGTTCAGGTATACTGTAACCAGTCCTTACCCAAATGTAGTTAGAGATCCGATGTCAGCTTGATTGCTAGTTATAAATGTGTCATCGATCCAGTCAAGGGACTTGATTTATATGCATGTGTCTGTTGTATGTGTTGTCTGTCTTTCCATGTGTGGATGTGCATGTATATTGCTTTGAAATTGGATGCCTATATGATTGGAATGGATGATGATACATGTTTGACGAATGTTGACAAGACAAAAGGGTCAAGGTACGTTGTGTATGACATGATTGCAAACAAACAAAGCTTGTGAAGACTCTTCAAGCATAATTGGCTATCTAACATTACACACGTTTCCTTCTTTCTTGTGTTTCATCTATGTCTCTTATTTGCCATGTGAATATATGATAATTTCATATTTGTTACATTCCTAAATTTAATCAAAGCAGCTGCAAGATATCTGTGTTGTTTACAAATGAGAATTGCGTCCCATGCAGTTGCTTCTTTCTCCTGCATTTGCACCATGATTCCAGCATTATCATCATCTGCACCACCTCCTCAGTTTCTAGCATGGCAACCTCTTCAATCTGCTGGAAGTTCTTTCTGGCGACTAGAACACGTGCATGAGCATCTAAGAAAGTTAAGAGAAACTATTGATCTAATGAAAGCGGTGTATGTTTCTCATTTTCTAAATGTTTTGGTTATTTTCAATTTTTAATCTCATTCTCATAATCAAGATTATGTCTCGAACAGGCAGAAAGAACTAGAGGAAATTCATTGTATGAGAAGTTCCAGTCAAGATAATGCTGATAGAGATGACTTTTATCTGATGATCACCTATCAGGAAGAAAATCTTGCAATCTTCAAATGACACCATCACCAGAGACACCTTTCAGCATGTCGAGAATGACATTCTTCTGCAATGCTCTGAGACAGTTAAGGCAAAGAGGATCGGTTTACATGCTCAAGAGTCTCTTGCAATGGAAGCTGCATGCTCTATATTTTCTACTCTTAAAAATCAACTTATACCTTTCTGTGTAATCACAAATCAAGCAAGTCCATGGGAAGAAAGGTCGGTGGCAGTAAAATTAGCGCAGAAGCTGCAAAAGTCTAGGAGGAACAAATGTTGGAAGAAAAGAAAGAGAAAACATGTTGCAGAACTAATCAACGAGGTTGTATGTTTTGTTTGTTAAATCAGAACACCTTTATTCATCTCTAGATGAATATTGATAAGCATGCTAAAGTTATTGAGCTGTCTGTTATCACAAGCTGTCATGCTGCTTTGTATTTGTAAACTGATGGTACTTTATGGGTGTTTAATGTTCCACAGGAGCGTGAAGATTATGAAAAAGCTGATCAGGAAGCTGATGAATGGAGGATGAGGGAGATTGCCAAGGACATTGCAAGGCGCAAGGTACCATGTTATCTGCTCATTTTGATGTTTTGCTAGCCTATACTCATGTATTGTTGTAATCAAAAGCTCTATAGACAAGTACTTTAAGAGGCACTTAGGTTGAAATTTGGGTGAAATAGATTAGGGGCTGATTTCTTGAAGTGTAGGGTTGGTTAGGTTATTGTCCATTCGCAACCCACCATGTGACTTGGTTGTAGTAACAAATGAGCAATGGCTGGTTAGGTCATTGTCCATAAATGACCCATTACAATATGACCTGGTTGGAGTGAGAAATGGACAAAGGTTGCTTTGGTCGTTGCCCATGAGTGACCTGCTGCAACGGGACCTTGTTGTAGCAATAAATGAGTAGAGTTATTTAAGATTTTGAGTCTTCTAGTAGTAATCTAGTACAAATAGTTGGCAAATGAGGATCCATAAAGCTGACCACAAATAGTTGGGAAAAGGCTAGATAATTGTGGTTATGATTTAAAAGAAGCATAACTAGGATACAGATATGGATGTGGGAGACTGCTTATTTGGAAGAGTAAGCTGCTCTCCTGCAAATTTAGGATTGATTTTGTGAAAGCTATCTTGTGCAATTCGTGTTACGTACTATATGATGAGTCAAAGGGAAAAAGTTCTCGAAAATATTATAGTTGTATAGCAGCAGTTTTTGATACATTCCTCACATGCCCCATGTCTTGGTTTCTTGTTCCCTGTTTTGAATACTTGTTTCACACATATTTCTTGCTTTTGTTTCAGATATCAGTTTGTGCGTTCATTTGTTAGAGTGGTGAATATGATTCAGTATACTGATTTATCACTTTCGGAAATTCATAACACCTGCATCTTGTGGAAGAAATCTATGGGAGACAGGAGAGCATTTCCCACAATTAGGATACTTCATTTGATGAATTAGGACCCTAGTTTCATGTCCAGGCAAGGATTTTTCATGTTAGAAGGTTGATGAATATGTGTAAGGCCTTGTTATTTAGGACTGGGTGTGGAGACTTGGGTGTGGAGACTTGGTAATGCACGTGAAGAATTTTAAAAAATGGTCTTTCGAGTAAGGGTTCAGAGGTGAGTAGAATGTCTTGATAAGTAGGATCTGGAGGACATGTCAAAGTGAAAGACCATTGCATGGTGGGATTGGGTTGGTAATGGGACACAGGCCGACTGAAGTTCTGCCTTGTCAGATCATATTAATAATCCAACAAAGTAACAGCCGATAGGGTGTGAATTGTGCTGTTATTAATGTTGTATTCTAGTTGCAGCATTGAGCAGTGGAAGGAGAAAATAGTATGTTTTGGATGAAAGTAGTATCTGGTCTTTTCTAAAACATCTCGAGCAAGATTTTACATCCCAGCAAGATGGGTGGCATCCCGGCTGTTGCGTCTCATTATTATGAGAAAACAAGATCAGGATAGGCTTAGGACTCCGAAACCTATTCATGCAGGGAGAGAAAAATAAAAGAAAGAAGAAAGGAAGGAAAGATGAAGAAAAGGCAAAAAATAAAGGAAGGAAGAACAAAATGACAACAAGAAAAGAAAAGAGAAGAAAAGGAAAGAGAGGAAGGTAGATGAAAAGAAGGAAGAAAGAAAAGAAGAAAAAAGAAGAAAGAAGGGGAGAAAGATGGAGGATATCAAATAGGATGCATGATCGGAATTGCTGTCGGAATGGAATGAGACAGTGGGGCGTCCTGTTCCATAGAGAAATCGGGACACCTTTATCCCATGGGATTTAAAACCTTGATCTCAAGCATTAATTAGTATTAGCTGGGCTGCCATATGATCTTACCTTTATTTAGTTAAGACCATTTGTGGATTTCATCTTTTGCTAAGGCTAATGTATTATGTAACCATGGGTATTGCAGGTAGAAAAAATGAAGGAAATTGCAAAAGTCAAAGCTAACGAGGAGAAAAGAAGACTAGAATCTGAGGTGAGACTTTCTAAATGTGTATATCGCATGGATGCTTTGAATGCAATCTTGGAATGTATTTATGATCAAGCATTTATTAATCAGTTACTTGTTTTTTCTATTCAACAGTTCATAGTTGACTTCTGTTATGTTATCCTTGAAAGCATGTTATTTTCCTGTGCTTAATGGTCTAGAGACATTGCAAGCATAGGATGAATGGACCATGATTACCAATATGTTTGGGTTCCTTATTTAGGATGATACCCTTTTTATGTGCATGAGCCTGTATCTGATAGCTATCTTATTATGTAACTAAGTACCTTTTATCCTAGCTAGTGCTAAAGCCAGAAAGTTCCTTTAACATTCGTCTCATCCCATTGTGTGATCTTGATTCACTTGTTTGTGTTCAACAATATATTAAGGCTAAAGCATGAAAACATTGCATGCAAATTCTCGGGCATGATCTTTTTATTGAGAAAATCTCGGGTTGTCTTAAATTAACTGCTGAGCTTCATTTGCTTACGACATCTTCTGAATTTTCACTTCTCTTTTCAGGTAATATGAGTGTAAACTCTACCATGGCCATTATCTCTTTTTATTTGCAGTTACTGTCCTTTATTTGGTGTTAAAAATATGTTTTAGTTTAATTCCTTATAATGACTTGCCTACTTTCTAACTGTATTGAATAAACAGTGTTGTATATTCTTGCTAGTCATTGCTGGCACTTTCCTTTGCATCTTTCTTTAAATTTAGTTTCTTTCATGTAGAATAAATTTACATGTAATGGAAAATGTTTTTCCCCTCTTAACTGTTTTCTCATAGATGTTTGGTTGGAGGGTATTTTATAGACACAATTGGCATGGGCAAATTTGTTTTCTCAACCAATAATTGTCTAATTTCAGCTTGAGCTTGTATTAATTGTGGAGAAGTTGCAAGAGCTTCGCTTCATCAGAATTCAAAAATTGAAGAAACAAGGCATGTTCCCTCTGCCTGCATTGCATATATATTTGTATTCTCGGTTTCGTTTTATTTATTTTGGGATATTTATCTTGGATCATATCTAGTTCAGCTGTGCTGAAAATCGATTTGCTCATATTATTTGAGTGCATATGTTGCTAACTTTATTTAAAAAGCTCATTTCTTCTTGACTTGAAATGTATTGTTTGATAACTTTATACATTGAGATGGACAATCAATTTGGATGACAACTCTACTCCTTGTAATGAGATGCATGTGATGAGCATTAATTCATTCATCACACAAAGCAGGACTGGATTTATTCCACTTGTGATGCTGACAAAAATTGCTGCCTTTCTGATTCCAAAAATTAGCAGGGATTTGTGTATATTTGTTTGCATCAGTGCGGGAGGCATCTTGAAACCTTCACATCTTTATAGTCATGAGAGTAAGAATTGTTGAATCTAGTATAATGCATTTTAGCCAAATGAAACAACAGTTTCTGTTGTAGAAAAGACCTATCGATTGATCATCAAAGGGATCAAATGGGTTTGCGGGTAATGTGGAGGTCCAGTAATATAAGATTAATTCTATTGAATTTTACGTAAGCCTTTACTTGTACAGGTCATTTTCTCCCTGAAGAGGATGATAAATTTCTTGAGCGAGTGCAAGCTGCTGTTCAAGAAGAGGAGCGCCAAGCTGCAGCTGCTGCTGACACAAATGCTGCTAAGGATGCTATTGCAACAGCTGAGGAATCTAGAAAGGCTATGCACAGTGCAAGCAGTGAAGCAAATGATGTAGATCATGATAAAGGTGAGGTGATGGTGAACCAAGACCAGGTGGATGGAATTGAAGGTGAAAGAAGTTCAGATCTAAATGCAAACCTGAAATCTGAACAACAAAATGTTGAAGGTCAAAGTTGTGGTGGAGGCTATGATTTCGTTGCCAATTTACCATTTGAGTTCTACCACTATTATCATGGAAGCAGCAATGATATGGTAACACTAATTGAGGTGATTTGATGAAATGGATGTGCAACTTTAACTTTTGAGTGTACTAATTACCTGTTATGTGTATGATTTGAGCCACATTGCTGAGATGTCAGTAACAGATGCCACAAAATTCTCAATGCATCTCTATGATGTTAAGCAATGCATTTCCTAAGAATTAAATTTATCAGTTTTGGCAAATCAGTTATGTTGCTTCTGACTACAGAGAGTAACACCTTGTGAACATTTATATTTTCCTTTCGGGCTTTTCTTGTTTTCAGAGCTCCTCGCAGAAATTCCAGATCATTGAGGAATCAAAATGGTAGTTTCCTATGCATGCATGTGCCATTGGTTACATTTCTTTTGTCATGCATGTGCCATTGGTTACATTTCTTTTGTTCTCTCTCTTTCTCTCTCTTCTAGCAAAGTCATCAACCTGTTGAGAATTGTGCTTTCTTCTTGATCTTATTAAAAAAGCTAAAGGTGGTCACCTTCTTGTACAATACTCATACATGCTGTTGACAATTTTAGATATGCACTATAGGCATGCAGACTTTGGTGCAACTGCTAGATGTCCTTTTACAGTGCCATGAAAATTTTGAACATACATTTTAAATCTCTCAGGATCTACCTTTATAACTCTAAGAAGGTGCAGACATCACCTTTTGGATTTATCAAATTTGCCCAACCATGCAAGTTGTGTTTCTCTTGACTTCTTTGCTTTCTTTAATATCTTCTAACTTAATTCTCTCTCTCTCTCTCTCTCCCTCCCTCTCGCCCCAAACTAGCTGGGTATTATCACAGTCTAGTGTGAGAGCACAGGTGATTTAATGTATATTTGATGATTCTTTAATGCCGCAATAGGCGGTGCCAATGGTGCTATCTTGAATGCCAGAGACTGTTTGATCAGGTGTTCCATTAATGTCACTGATAGGGTGCTGTGAAGGCATGAATTTAGTTTGTAAAATAAATGCCTTTTAAGGTATCTTAAAAGTTTGATGCCCTTGTAATCTAGTTCTTCTATTTCTGAAACTCCTTCATTCTTTTGTTTGCTCCTCTACCTCACTGAAATACTGGTAGTCCAAAGCATATGATTTCTGCAGTTTTGTGTATATGTGATTTGATAGATGTTATCATCATCATGCAAATACTTATTCTATTCTATCTCATTTTCAGGTCAGAAAATGTGGGATGCTTACATCAGACCTGGAGGAAGGTGTGTATCCTACAACTTCCTCATTAACTCATGTGAGCTATGCTAGAAATAGGAAGCAATGATGCAGTTCCTTTTGATCTTCGAAATATATCCCAGCATTCAATACTCAATTCGATAAAGAATACGGTATCATGAATGTCCTCTCTGAACTCTCTCATAGGTCACCCATAACTCTTACAATATTGTCAAAAGCCAATGAAAGCTAAATATTTTATAAAATTTCTGATTTGCATTCTCTTTCTGTGATAATTTGATGCTCTCAATTATGGTTCATCATGTTACTTTCTCAAGAAATATTTGAGATATTTTGTCCTTGTAAGAGCTCAGAAATGCATATGCAATGAACTTTTAAATATAAATTATTTTAATTATGGAAAATGATGAGTGACGAGATAACCATGTCAAATTCAATTCTATAGTTATTGTATATTGCTATCTGATTGATTCTGCAGGGACAACTATGTATTCACTCAACAATTGGTTCTACTCTGAAGCAAAAATGGCTTTATCTGCCAGTGCTGCTTAAAATATTGCAGTGCTGTGTCTTATTCTTATTATTCTTTCACAAATCTCCCATCAGTCTACATGAAGAACAAAGTGAAAAAGGGTTCGTAACTTTGTTTCTCTGTAACTAATAGCTCTTGTTTGGTGAAAATTGGGTGCAGCCGGATACCTGGGCACTGGATTCAGCTGCCACCGCCTGCTGATGAAGTCTGGGCGTCCTATCTTGTTCACAAGAAGTAATAACTTACTAAAGCAAGCATTGGAGGCATCTTTCTGTGGCTTGCATCATGGCCTTAGATGAGACAGCCATCTTGAAAGTTAAGACAGTTGCACAAGTTGAATTAGATTTTGAGATGGTTCGATTTTTAATACATTGTCTTCTGCTGCTGAAGGCATACAATTGAAATGTGTCATTGTAGCCTGATTGACACAAGCTTTGTTCTTTTTCCATTAATGATATGATCTCCTTAGAGAAAAGCAGAATAAATTCAGCAGAGTTGCTAATGTGATAGGTGTAATATTATTGTGCATTAAGTGCAATTTTTTGAATTATTGAGCCAGCGCAAGTATTTTGCAGGAAGATTTTGCTAACATTTGATTAAAATATTGCTTTATATCTGTTAGTCCATGTCAGGTGTGTGCTGTATGTGAATTTGTCTGTTGGTCTACTTACAAGTTATAATGTGATAAAAGTCCAGTCAGTGTAACTCGACCAGCTACTGGAAGTTAAAATAAGGTATCGTAGTTTGGCAATCGGATTTGTTTGTACAAATGATTTGCATTCCAGCAGCTGATTAACTTGCTAATATGAGTTTATATGTGTAGTTTGCATTCTGGCAGTTGATTAATTGGCTAGTGCGAGCTACCATGTAGCAAAACAATGTTGGTGTTTATGAAATTGTTATCGACATTATGACTTTCGGCAAGCTGATATCCATTTTTGATGGAAATTAAGTGTATATCATAGTCTGGGAAAGGCATAGTCAGATGAACCTTTAATCTATTTGTGTTGGATAACGTATGCCTTCTTCTGCCAGTTTCATGCCATTATTCAGATCCACTAGTTTCCGTGTCGTTCAGATCCACCAGATCTGTGCTCTTGCTTTATAGGATTCATTTGGTTCACAAGAAAAATTTTTCCTCATTGGATATTTTTCTTGAGAAGTTGATACTTGGAAAGTGATGTTGCATATTTAGTTGATCACATGAAAGTGTTATATTTTAGAATGATTTATGTTTAGTTGAATATTTATTTTTAAAGATTATATAAAATATTTGTTATATTTTAATAAAATAAAAAAATTTTAACCCATTTTATCTAAATATTTGAAGGTATTTTTGAAAAAAAAATATACTCTAATTCTAAACAGGTAGTGTACCATGTTGATTTTTCTTTCCTGGAATGTGAGAATTTTATTTTATAGAAAATTATTTTTCAAAAAAAAATACTCTAATTCTAAACAGATAGTGGACCATGTTGGTTTTTCTTCCTTAAAATGTGAGATTTTTATTTCTATAGAAAAATTATTTTTTCACTTGTCTTTTTTAAAAATTTCAACTAAATATGAGATTTTTTTTTTTTGTTGATAATACTTTTCCCCATCGGCTTCTAACAAATCAAATGAGTCCATAATGCTTGCTGCGAACATGAATGTTCTGAAGGCCACAATCTTAAAATCCATTATTTTATAGATAAATATCATGAGAAATTTAGTTAACTTTTCTATTGATCGACTTACCTATATTCTCATATTTTTCAAGATGGATAAATTATTTTTCATAAATAATTTATATCTATAAAATGAAAGATAAATTTTATCCACCTAGAAGATGATTAAATTTTTTTAATCAGTCAATAAAATAAATATTTAATTTATTTTTAAAATATTTTATTTTGATTTTCTATACTTCCATCATTCAATGTTCAATAATTCAATCATTCATTTCTTCTAAACTTAAAAATACAAAGAATGATATAAAAAATATGGATAAATTTTAATAATTTATCTAAAAAATAATAATATAAAAAATATATGTAACATATTTCGAAATCACTTTCTTATATGTAAAAAATATAGATAAATTATTTTTATTTAAATATTATTTAAAAATATTAATTAAAAAATATAGATTTTAGATAAATTTTTTTACCTACGAAAAAAGGATCCTTATAAAATTAGTAGATGTAAAGGGCTGTCAGCGGTTGCTCGTATAAGAGGCAAGCATCTGGGACTGCCTGATTTAGATACGAAATCTAGACTTGTAGGTCTGATGATGATTTGCGAACTAAGATAGCTGTCAGACATCAGTGCGGGAAAACTGAAGCTTGGTTGTATATCCATTCAAAAGTCAAGTTCCAATGCTGCTGGGCGTAATCCATAAAATCCATCCAAACCTGTGATTAAATTCAATCAAACCTGATCAGAAACTCATTGTCATGCAACTCGATGTAATATGTAATTTGAGTTGCATGCATCCAAACAGCAGACCGAACCACACGAGTCTAAACAGCCCAATGGCGTTTCTCTCACCACCATCCAACACGTTGGAGCATTGGGTCAGATCCAATCCGACTTGGGTTTGACCCATCGCCCATCCTCCATGAGCAGCAACTTTAGACCTAACCCATCGACTAATCAAATCCAATCTGACCCGTTTTCCACGTAACTTAAATTGTGCTGATCTCGTATGGAATCATCCATGCCTCTGGTCGGATTGTGTCTAGAAACCAATTCATAGCCACCAAATCTTTCTTATAAACATGAGAAAATTAAATTGGTGGTCCTGTGTTTGTTTGGGCTGTCAAGCAACTATTCCAGCTAGCGATGTTCTCACCTCTCTGTCCTTCCCCTGCCTATGTAAATGCTCAAAAGGAAAGGTCCGCGGACTGGACAGAAAGCTCTCAGGGCTTCGTTGTGTCCCTGTAGGTTTGGGTCTCTTCACTGGAACCAGCTGTTTGAGCTGGATTTCCACTTGCGTTTCTAAGAAAAGGTTTACAAGCCATTCCACTTCTGTGCTGTTTATCGGAGAAGGAAATTGGTGAGTATTTGTTGAGTGATTATTATTATCCCATGGCAGTTCTGGTCTTGAAATCACCATCTTTTTTTTTTCCAACCGTGTGGCTTGTTTTATCACAACAAAAGGTTTATTATTATTATTATTATGATCATATCTTGTGTCTTAATCTGCCATTTCCTGTTGGTGTGTGAATTAGTATTCTCCTCTTCCGTCGTCCCCTTTTAGTGTTCTGGAAACCGGAAAGTTCATAATTTTTGAACATGTAATGCGATGCTTTAGTGGTGTAGGCGTGCTATATTTAGATAATCCAGGCAAAGTGATTAGTTAACTTTTTCCTCTTTTATTTGCCATTTTTTAGATAATTTGACTATTTTCGAGTTCCAAAAGAATGACAACTTCAGTGGGAAGAAGAACGTGACCGCTGTGGAATAAGAAGATGCGAGCTGCGTCTGTATACTAGAATTTGAAGGAGAGATTAGGCAAAACTACTTTAAGAAAGGAACTTTTTTTGGTTCAAAATCAAAAGAGAGACCCTGAGCTAGAAGTGACGGATTAAGGTTGCTTCCAACTGGAAGAACAAAACACAGTCAGCTTTGCATAACGTTCCAAATACTCCAAAACTATACCATCTCTAGAAATCGTCATTGCATTCTATGATCATTAAGTTTGATCAGCGTCACCCAAAAGATCCACTGAAAGGAACCGAGCACGATTTGGGCTAAATTTTCTGCTGAATTTGTGGATTGAGAAGTCTGTTGAAGTATAGCTCATGGCAACCCTTAATCCAAATCATCTTTGATTATTATTATAGACCAACAGGACCATAGGGAACCTTAGAAGATGCGGGCTGGTGGGCTGGCCCAACTCATGTTGGATATTCCCGTAGGAATGGGGTGCACGAATCTATGCGCGGATTCCGCAACAATCACGGAAGTCGCGTCTGGCGTCAACGGTTCGCGCCCGTTGTCCTCCACCGCCATCGTGGTCAATCCTCATAGGACGTGGACCACACGGTCCACATGCTGTTCTGGATTCCCCAAGCTCCTGCCACGTGTCTCGTTCGTGCCGAGTGCCACGTCCCCTCCTAATTCCCTCCCAAATCGGGTCAGCCATGGTTACAAATTAGGTTTCCGGGAGTCGAGTTCCAACAGCTCCGGGACGTCGGTGACGGGCGAGCGGCGCGAAATCCGCGAGAGCGGCCGGATTTAGAAAATGACCAATAAACAATAGGCATCGACGATGGAAGGAAATAGCATCCAAGTGGTGGTGGTGGGAGAGGTTAGGGCTTGGGAGTTGGGGTTGGGAAAATAGCGTCCAAGAAAAAGGCGCAACGGCGATGGCAATGGCTTCGGACCCTGGCGAAGAAGCTTCTCCAAAAGCGAGGGCTCGTCCCGAGCTCAAGGGCTTCCCCGCCCGTCGCTATGGTACCGAGGCTGTGAGGATTTTGTCCCCCATTGCTGTCCGTCGGTGCACGTAGCGAAGGGGGCGAGTCCCCTGCTGTGTTTGGGCGACCTGAGAGAAAAGAGAGAATATAGATTTGCCCTCCACTTTCAGGTATCTTGGGTTCTTTTGCTCCGTTCTGATCTTCTTTCTTCTTCTTTCTTTTTCCATTTTGGTGGAAAGTTTGGATCTTGATTTAATGGAAAACAATCTTATGGGTGTTCGATAAGAGACACTTGATGCAATTTGTTGGTTTCTTAAAAGCAATGATCCTCCTTTTTTTTTTTGGCCCTCAATAAATCCACGTTTTTTGTTTTCATTGACTAGCACTATATTTAGCTACAAAATGATATTTGGATGTTATTTCATTACAAAGATTGGTTTCTTGGTGTTTATCTGAGGATAAGGTAACGTGAAATTATGGAGATGAATTATTGATGAGCAAAGAAGTCTTGGAGATGGATTGCTTGGATGCTAATTGCGAGAGATGATTTATACAAGCTAGAATCGCTAAACATGGGTAGTACAATTTATTATACGTGCATGGCAAAAGGCTTGTAGCCAGTTTAATTATTGATGTTGATTCGCTTCCTATTTTAGCAATATCCTGTAAATGAATTATAAAATTAATCGTAGTTTCAAAGAATTTTGATCTTAGTAGATGTAAAGTAAGGCGTTTCTGTGGTTACTGCATGATGCATTTGTGGTGGTTGAGATTTCTGATCTGTTTGTATATAATGGTAGAGGTTTGTCCTTGGTGGGAAAAGGTTTATTTGTGCGTTCGTTGGTGTTTCCACCATCCTCTATTAAAGTGAATTTAGGAATCTTGTCCAGCTTTGGAGATTGGAAGCACATGCTCGGCTCTTTAGTTTATTCTTCCTATTCCACTGGACTGAAGACATTTAGCTTTTTGTTTGTAACTTTCATTGCCAAGATGGACCAGTGGAGATTTCGTTTATGAGGTTTTAGAGAGGCTCCTTAATGTAAGGAATCTTCTCCAAACCAAATGATTGAAAGCACATGCTATGTTCGGTTTTATATTGCCTCCTATATCACTAGCTTGGAGGCATGTGTATCATTGTGTTTATAACTCCAATTGGCCAAGATGTATCAGTGTAGCTTTTGTCTGTGCAGGGGTTGAGGGAGACTCCTTTGAGCTCAAATGCCCTGAGTTGCTTTCTGCCTTTTAGGCTGAAGGAGTGCATCATAGCTGATATTGCTTGTTATTGGTATCTATCTTCGGAGAGAACAGCTTGAAAATTTCCTCAATTAAGTTAAAATTTCTTCTTATTGTATGAGTGATTTCTCGTTTTAGTATTTTGTGGATATTACAGTACAATTCTATGGTCAAACTGACAGGGATTCCATTGTAAATATTAATGCTTATATCTGATTTCCCAAATTCTTGTAGCTTTATTGTGCCATGATGGACAACAAGGACAGCATCGGCTCAGCAATTCAAGGTGCCCCAGAAGAACTTCCATCTATTTTCAGATACATCCAATCCAATGAAGTTCCTGGATTTGATACCACTCCCAGCCCTCGCGGATATCCTGCAGCCTCTAAAGTAAGCTATATCTTTCATAGCATTTCCATGATCAGTTTTAGTTCTAAGAGGCACCAAATGGCCAGCATAATTGTCAACTTCTTGAACTTTATATCAACGCTATATTTTGAAATATGCAAAGTTTATTCTTGAAATTGACTTCCTAATTTAGCATGTCTTTGTTTAATATTCTTGAAAGTTGGTTATTGAATATGTCATTGCATATAATTTGGGTGAAAATGCTATCGAGCTCCACTCTATTGCCTGTTCCAATGTGGTCCCTGGTGAATTACCCAACCCTACATGACCCTCCCTACTGCAGCAATGCCCAATTGGCACATAGGAGAGGGAACTGAGTTATGATCAGAGCAGGGATCATTAGCAGTGCACTCATATTCGGTACCTTTTCTAAATTTCGTGGAATTTAGACCGCTTTCATGTATAAGTTTTTTCTAATAACGCTGAGTTAGTTCTATCATTTTTTGTTATCTTTTATTTATGGAAGGTAATAACAAACTATCTTCTTATGTTTCATTTCAGGGAGCAGAACCTACAAATTTTCGTACCGGTAGTGTGTTTGCCATGCCTTCACCAAATTCACCCACTCACAGGATAAGAGTACCCTATTATTCACATTCTGTGTCCATCAGCATGCCACCATCTCCTTCGCTTCTTGCAGAAAAAGCTCAAAGAGCCAGTGGAATTAATCAACCTGCAACAAATTCTGCTAACATTAAGCCAAATCTAGTTATTAATTCTCCTGTTGTCAACTTGCAAGTACCAAAGCAGGCAAAGTTTCACTCCAACCCATGACAACAGGAACATCTCGAGCCAAGGGAACTCCAGACAGAAAGGGTCTTGATTCTTCAGGGAGTCAGCAGAGATTACCAAGGAATAGTAGGCTTAAGGACCACCGCTACAATTCTTCAAGACCTGGTCTGGTGCCCTTGAAAGACAGATATCAGCCTTACGTGGAAAGGCACCAGAACCACAGGAGGTTGGTGGTTCAAAAAGACAACCCGAGCCAGTACCAGCCCCAGATCGCTACTTTGATGCCTTGGAAGGGCCTGAACTAGACACTCTCAGGGTATGCATTTTCTTGGACATTCAATAATATGATTCTTAATATTTCTTCATTATTATTTATTATTGATTCCACCACTAAGCTCTCCATTTATGTAAATTGAGAAAACATCTACTGATGTATGGTGTCTGCATGATAATGGGATATTTATTATCGTAAGATCAAAGGTTTAGGGTGTTATATTAGAGTTGGGCATAAAACTCTTAATGATAAAAATGCATGCAGGCTAATGTCAAATCCAGACGATGCTATAGGTCTTTTTGTGGTTTCATAGGTACTTAGTCTAGCACTTAATCGTTCCTTAAATCTCATTGAACACCAATGCAAGAATTCAACGATTTGCAGTAAGAGCTTCCTGAAGGCAATAAGAGCATTCCACTTTTACATTTATCAACTTCCTTTTTATCATGATTCATTTTCTCACTAGTTACATTTTTTTCAGGCGTCAGAGGAGTTGGTCCTTCCTGAAGACAAGTTGTGGCCTTTCCTTCTTCGCTTCCCAATATCATCCTTTGGTATTTGCCTTGGTGTTAGCAGCCAAGCAATCTTGTGGAAACATTAGCTAGATCTCCATCAATGAGCTTTCTGCATGTAAGCCCGGTAATCAACCTCGTGCTCTGGTGTATATCACTTGCATTGACGGGCATTGTAGCCTTCATCTACTCTCTAAAGATCATATTTACTTCGAAGCGGTCCGCCGAGAGTACTATCATCCCATCCGTGTCAACTTTTCTTTGCTCCATGGATAAACTGCCTCTTCTTGACACTCGGGTTGCCACCAATAGTGGCAGTAAACCTTCATGGTGCTCTATGGTACGTGCTTATGGCTCCAATCTTGTTCCTCGAACTCAAGATCTATGGCCAGTGGATGTCTGGTGGCCAACGCAGGCTTTCAAAAGTAGCCAATCCATCAAACCATTTATCTATCGTAGGCAACTTTGTGGGTGCATTGCTGGGAGCATCAATGGGGCTTAAAGAAGGGCCCATATTCTTCTTTGCAGTTGGGTTAGCTCACTACTTGGTGTTGTTTGTAACTTTGTACCAGAGGCTTCCAACAAATGAGACACTCCCAAAGGAGCTTCATCCAGTCTTCTTTTATTTGTGGCTGCACCCAGTGTTGCTAGCATGGCATGGGCAAATATTAGTGGGGAATTTGGCTACGGCTCGAGGATTGCATACTTCATTGCTCTTTTCCTCTATTTTTCTCTGGTAAGTGAAGCGGTCACACTTCACTGTTCAGTTGTTTATGCTGTGTTTCTGAAGTAGATAGAAGTTCAAATAAACATTTATATGACTAGCAAATTCCTGTATTACTTTTCTACCATTGCTTACTAAAATAGCAAGAGTTATAAGTCACACAATAAAACTGACAGATAAGGAAATATAAGTAATAGCTTGTTTCCATTCGAACCTCGCACAAAATATAGTTATACAGGAAAGAACAACAATAAAATCTGGTTTATCATGCGACAAACTGTGGTTACTGATGAGTTAAATCATGGTCCATTTAGTAATCATTGCATGTCCAGTGAAAGATTAATTGGAATGGTATGTAGTGTCTGAGATATGGCCCATGGTTTGCTATCCATTTATTGTGATGAATCTTGCTTGCATGGAAAACCAGCAGATACGAACACATTTCCATACTTGGTATTTACCTTTGTTTTCTTCAAATTGGTATCAGATCATTATTTGCATTTTTCTGTGTATTTGCAGGCTGTTCGAATTAACTTTTTCCGGGGATTCAGGTACTCGATTTTTTACAATTACTTTGTTTATCACCTGGCTGCTCACTTCCCCGTCATCCTGTTATTATTCAGCACATTCTAAAAATCTTTTGTTAATCCAATAGGTTCTCACTAGCGTGGTGGGCATATACATTTCCAATGACGAGTGCTTCTATTGCAACCGTTACATATTCTGCGGAAGTGGAGAATATTTTTACTCGGTCACTTTCTCTTGCACTCCCTGGCATATCTACCCTGACAGTGATAGCTCTGCTTGGATCTACAATTATTCATGCATTTGTGCTCAATGACCTTTTTCCAAATGACATCTCCATTGCCATCAGTAACAGGAGACCAAAGGGAACCAAGAGACGCGGTCATATGAGAAATGCAGCTGCAGATTCAAAAGATAATGGAGCTACTCGTATAAGAAATGCAAGCTCAGATATAAAAGAAATGGAGCTGCTGTGTGAACAGATGATCGAGGACACTAGTTATCTCTGAGCCTGCTGGATTATTTTGGGATGACTACATTACCGCAAGTCTATCGGCAATGTTGTTGATGCATAATGATTAGATTGGATCCTCTTCTCTCACAAAGCTATGGAACTAATTGGATCAGATGTGGTCTGAAGTTGGCAATTTTGTTGGTTGAAACGATTTGGATGTGAAGATTGCATCATGATGAGATATGCCTTTATGCCAAACAAAATGCAGTGAAGGTAGTGAATTATTTCATTGGTTCATGACACTGGTTGATTTGGTTATGATGATTGGTTGAGAAAATATTATGTGGCAAAGACTGTTGAATGTGGATTTCGGACCCAACCAACTTAAGTTCCCATGAGATCCAACCTCATTAGGAATACTAACTTGAACCAACCAATTTGTGTTTCACTGTTTTACCGAAAATATTGTTGGCTTCTAGTCTGTGAAATCAAGTTGGATGGTGGTGTGCTCTGGAGTTATTTTAATCTCGTTTGACCTCTTTTAGCCCTCAAACCAATAACCCGATCCAACTTTAGGGCTTGCTACCCGCGCCCACCCACCCCACCAAGAATGACAATATGAGAACCCCAAATTCCTTCCAGCTACTCTTCCTCAAATTCTTTTTTTTTTTTTGATGTAGCTCAAATTCTTGTTATAACTAAATAGACTTGTTATTCACCACTGACCATCCATGCATGAAGGAATCCACCATTTAATGCTTGGTAATGGAGAAGGGGAAAACCTGTACTATAGGCAAGACCCATAGGCTAGTTCTTTATCCACCAATGATCGATGGAGCCCAAATAATTGCAAGAATAATAAGGACACCTTTTTAGGGATTGAACCGCGGACTCACTATAATGAAAATGATAAAAGACGATGCTATAAAAGATATTTTACGATGCTAATAAGCATCGTAAATAAGTTTAACGATACTTCAAAAAGCATCGTGAAAACGTCGTCTATGTAAGAGTGGAGACGAAAATACCGACGTTTTTTAAAAGCGTCGCAATATTTCTAACGATGTTTTAAAGCGTTGTAAAATTAAATTTTAATGACGTTTTTTAGCGTCGTTAACGACAACGCATCCTCCACTCTACCAAGACGCTTTTCGAAGCGTCGGCAGTTAAGTCACTAGCGACGCTTATAAGCGTCGTTAAATAGTCTATTAACGACGCTTATAAGCGTCGTTAAATTTTTAACAGAAAAAAATATACAGATTTATATACAAAAAAAAATACATACATTCCTGTACAAAATTATATCAATTATTCAAACATAAACCTGTACAGTCACCACCATTCACATCAAAAGCAAACTTCAATAGCAAATTTAACCAAAGCAAAAGACATTGTTTATAT
>KE504871.1:287230-304604 GCA_000441515.1 Elaeis oleifera
CAGAACAATTAATGAAAAAGCTTTCAAGTAATACCGAGCCGCCGGTGGCATGGACGGACGTGGGTGCGGTATGGACGGACGCAGCAGCAGAGGGGAGCGGAGCGGCGGAGCGACGGACGGCGGTGCGACGTGGACGGCGGGTGCGACGCCGGCGGCGAAGAATCGACGGAGATGGAGGAGGACTGGGTATGGGAGGGGGTGGCGGTAGATAGATTAGGGCACGGGAGAATGGGGGTATTAAACGAATCTAACGACGCTTTTTAGCATCGTTACATAATGACGCAAAAAAGCGTCGGCATTTGCTTTATTTAACGATGCTTTTGCTAAAAGCGTCGGTGTTGAAAATGATGAAATTCAACGACGCTTTTAAACGTCGTTGAATCACGACGCTTTTTAAAAGCGTCGGCAGGTCAGCATGAGCTGCCGACGCTTTCAAAAGCATCGGCAAAAAATGATCGCTAACCAACATTTTCCTGTAGTGACTCTTCCAATTAAAGAGAAGCCTCAACCAGCAGAGGTACTTAAGGTTGGTTGACTAGAATAAACATCCTACTTTTAGGTTGCATTTAATAGCTGACAATCTATTCAGATTGTCGGCAATTTAACATGAGCCCACCATATTATTGTATTTAATATATTTTTTAAATAGTAATTAAAATTATCTTGGCAATCTAGATTACGTCTTAGAAGATAATCTGGATTACTTTGGAGAAAGGTGGCTATCCAGATTACCATATATTTGATAATCTTATAATATTTTTTTGACAAAAAAACTCTCAAAAAATTTTACGGTCTTCTTTCTCACGATGGGTAGCGAAAAGAGGGGGGCCCAAAACCAATGCCCTCCTTTACAAATCTAGTAGGCAGCGATCAGAAATTAGCCAATCAATGGGCCGCCATCGTAGCCCTCATTGAGGGGCTACGGGGGCAGCACGAGCGATCGGCCGTTCAAACAGAAAGGGAGCATGGCGGTGTAGCCCTCAACAAGGGGCTGTGGGGGCACTGCGAGTGGTCGACGGTGGTGCGGATGGGCAGGGGGCAGCACAGGGGGCCACGGGGGGTCGGTGCAGGGGATCGGCGGCACGGATGGATGAAGGCGGCAATGGAGGTGACTACAGAGGGTGCGGGTGCGGGTTCATCTGGGGGGTAAGGGATGGTGCAAAGGGTGCGGGTTCATCTGGGGGGCAAGGGATGGTGCAGGGGTGGCGTGGACGGTCGGAGGGCCGGGACGGTGCCGGAGATGCGACTGCCAGGGAGTCGGGGGTAGAGCAGCCGAGGGTTGGGGGTTGTGGTGTGCTGGAGGAGAAGGAAAGAAAAAATAATATAATATAATATAAAATATACATTATAATATATAATATATTTTATTTTTTATTATGAAATATTAAAATTTGTGTATGGGTGTGATTTTTAATAAATTTGATTTAAGGATATTTTGAAAATTTGATGATACATTATCAGTAATCTGATATCATACTACACATGTTAATCAAGATTCTCAGTAATTTTACTGTAGTGTTATCTACGTGTATCAAATACAGTAATCAACATTATTGATAATCTATCCAGATTGTATCTAATGCAGATTAAGATTACCTGATAATGCACCAAACGCAACCTTGGTTCTTGATATCTATTAGAGCTTTGTGATATAAAATTACATACAAACTAATTTTGATATCTCAACTGCTATGGCATATATTTTGTTCCTACCTTCTCCGCAGGGCAATGTCATGCTAGAATCCAACATAGGTCTGCAATCATGTTGAGGTAAAACCTAACTTAACTAACCTCTCTATATGTTCCAACTCTTACCCAACCCGATCTAGTCTCGAGTTGGGTTTTCTCTGGCTAAATCCAAATAACTCCATCTCAAGCTATATTTAGGCTGGGTTGGTGTTAGGCAGGCCTAGTCGAATTGCATTGCCTTAATCTAGTTAGATGAACTAATAAAATTTAGAGAAAAAAAAAGTTTGGAATATTTTGTTAAATTAAAATTGCTGGTATGAGACATCAAATATTTATCAACTTCAATGATACTGTTGCTGCTCATTTTTGTTGAGGTCAGAAGATGGACAACTGGGCCTTGCACGGTGGTGCTAGAGTGACCTATATAAAACAAGTCCAAACCGAAGGTTTTCGCTCCGACGAGGATCCTTCAATGTTCGAGTCAGATTTCAAAAAATAAAAGAGTAACAACGGATTCTCTGAGAAAAATTGCTTAACTGAGTCCTCAGGATTTTAGTTATTTATAGAGGATATAGTTGGATAACCGTGGGAATGTATAGTTCTGAGGTTATTAGGTTGTTGGACATGTTATGTGCTATTATGGGTGAGATATTTTAGTCCTCATCTACTCCCACAAACTTATCTGCTCCTGCAAGATCATGAAAAGTTAGTTACATCCGAGCTTACCTACTCGGGGTGGACAGCTACTGCATATATCAAAGAACCGACGGATTGAGGCAATAGAGAGAGCCCACATGCCAGATATGCCGCACAACAGGCTGGATACAAATAAGTCGGCTCCACATGCCTCAGCTTGGTGTTTGGGTGGACAACCACGGAGATAGCTCATTGGCCTGAGGTATTAGTGATAACACAGGATTCGAGGCATTCTCAGTATATAATACATCATATCTGAGGTATTCACGGCACTATCGTAACACTACCTCCCTACTTCAGAGTCTGAAAATTAGACGAAAGGAGTACTCCAAAAGTCGTATCTTGGATCTGGTGGTGCGTGCTCTCATGCTTCTACATATGCCCCCGACATTTAAAGTTGATGATATCAGCCTGACAGACAGCTGTCGTGAATGATCGTGATTGATGGGACCACTCAGCTGGTGATTTTCTCAAGAACTTAATTTTTCAATGGTGGCTCTCTGTCTTCTCTTTCGCCCTATTTTAAATCTGATTTTTGGATATACAGAGAAGATGATCGCAAAGCCTTTCCACTCCAGACTTTCACTGTGACTTTGGGGGCAAGATGAATCCAGAGCTCTTAAGGAAGCTTGAACTAGCGTCGGCCCAGAAAAGGCAGGCCAAGGCTCCGTCTGCTGGCCCTTCAGCTCCGATGGGTGGCAACATCAAGGTCTTAGACACTGAATCGATTCCTGCGGTCGAGATGAAAATCCCCCTTCAATCGTCGGATCCATAGTTTCAGCATTGGAGGCTGTGATGGGAGCTTCGATAGAGGAGGTCTTGACGAAGAAGACCCCAGTGGAGGGAACGCAGGCGATAGAGATGGTCGATCATCTGGAAGAAGTTTTGATGATGGCGACAGAAGTTGAGGATCCTCCGGAGCAGATGGTGCCTAGCCAATGCCTTCCCCCAGTCGTTTCTCAGGCGGATCCTTCACAAACGATGCCTCCCGTTCCGTTCACGGTGGAGAATCTCAAGACTGTAGTAGAGTTTTTGAGAGATTTTCTTTCTCCTGCTGACAAGCAGTTCCTAGACAGACAAGCAGTTTCTGGATGGACAAGGTGCCCAACAGTGGATGACGGGTGCCCTTAGGACTCTTGCCAAGGTAAGAGTCTTTGTTTTTTCTTTTAATCTCCTGCAGCTTGCAATATTTACTAGCTGTATAAACTTTATGCAGATTGGGCATTATCTGACCAGCTTCATCGGCTCTACTTCTGAAGCTTCAATGTTGGAGCTTACGACATCGAGGAAAGAATAAATTGGTTAAAATATCTTTTGAAGCAAGCCAAGAAGACCAACACCGAGTTGACCAAAGAAGTCAACTCTTCTGAGGAGGCTCTCTAAGAAGCTTGAGAGATGATTGACTGTCCAGATAATGGGTTAAGAAGGGTCGAGAAGAGGATCAAGGATCTCGAGAGACAAAAATTCAGGACTGAGAGAGACTGTCACCGAGCTCGTGACGATATTGAGCGTCTAAGGATGATGCTTGAAAGAAAGAGGGGTCAAGATTCTACTCCCTTTGAGGTTCACTCTCGAAGGAGCCCCAGTAGGAGCTCAGCTTAAAGGGCTAAAACTTCGGACAGATCAAGTCACAAGGAGAGAACACCCCTAAGGGATGAAGGCTCTACTTCTAGGAGGTTCAAGTGACTTTGAAGCCGTCTGCACCTCGAAATGAACTTCGGGAGGCTCTGTCAAAAGTGGCGCACTTGGAGGAGAAGCTGAAGGAGGAGCGAGCAGGTCAGGCTTTTCTCCACCACTAACTCACCGATTAGGAGCTTCTGACTACAAGAACTCTCAAAAGAATAGATCGATTGACGAAAAGAGGTGTCGAGATTATAAATTAGGCCTATAAGATGGTATTCTCCACGAGCTTCGAGAGATGCAAAGTGTTAGCTCGGATGCATCTTCCTGTTGACAATACCGAGCTTCTGCAAGCAAGCTTTTCAGATAGGAGTTTAAAGATCCCAGTGTCTTAGTCTTGTTGAGACGAGCAAAAATGATGCAGCCACCCAGACAGAAGAGGCTATTGGCATTGAGGAAGACCGTTCTGAGGCAAATCACCCTGATGGTGCTCCAAGGCGATAATATTTTTTTTATAATTAAATAAATGTAACCAAATTTCATGCGAATGAATAAAATTAATTTTTATTGCTAACGTTCACTGTGCTTGATTTGATGTGGATCATATTTCGAGTCATATTAGCTAAATCCCGAGCTAAACTAAGAGTTTAACTGTAATTAGGATTATAAGGTATGATCTGAGCCCTAATTCAAGCAAAGCATGATCCAAACTATAATTTGAGCTATAATCCGAGCCATACAACTTGTACGTATTGTGTAGGTTTTAAAAGAATTAAAATTCAAATCACTTCTACATGGCAGGTACCGTCGCATGTCCCCGTACATCTCTTAGAAAGTAGCGTAGGACATGATTTGCCTGTCCTTGGTATTAACTACCATATCGGTGATAAGAGTTATATCCCATCAGTGGCCGCCATGTGCCAAGTGTTTGTTCATACTTCATTGGTTCATGCCTCCAATAATTAATGCTCTGAAAAGAAGTGTCATTCGGAGATGATTTGAACTCCAGATCTATTTAAGACTCCAGATGAGATGAGATGCAGGCTTCTAGGATTTCTAATTATCTTTTCCTTCCTTCGCCTCCGCTTTCTTTGTTGTAGGTTCTTCCTCTTTCGTCTTCTACTTCAGAGTCTTCTTTTCCTATGAAGGGGAATGGCTTCTGGAGACTCTGACTTCTCCCCACCGGGATTCTGATCTGAGCTGATGGAGAGGGATGTGGTGTTGCTCTATGAATAATTTTGGATTCCTCCAGTGTTCCAACTAAAATCTCGACCCCAGGCCGAATGACCCTCTATGAGGAGTGCTTCCGGATTGGACTGAGACTTCCTCTCCATCCTTTCTTTATAGCTCTTCTCCAACATCTTGAGATATCGTCGTGTTCGGTAGTCTCGAATTTATGACAGCATATCTGCAGTTTTACCGCAGTGTGCGTGCTAGATGGGATTGATCCCAACATCGCACTCTTCTTTCTTCTTCAGCCTCAAGAGGCAACTTGATTTTCATGGATGGTGGCACGTAATATCGTAAAGGAAGAAGAATATCCGCCCATTGATTCAAGACACTCCGATTGCTGTCCACGGCTGGAAGGAGCATTTTTATTGTCACCCTAACGTCCAGTGAAAATTGATGGCTCATTGCCTAGGGTGAACCTCAAAAGGTCGTATTGAAAGAGCCCACACTGAATCAATGTCTGAGGCGAGAAGTGGAAACCTTGCACAGCTTCAAGGTCCCAGAGCTGAAGGAGCTGCTATTGGCCCAGTCGCTGTTCAACGTCGGCATCAGCCAAGTTGCCCCTCAAGATACGCATAGATTACCTGCCTCAGAGCCTTGTGTTCTCTGATTTTTTATGTTAACAACTTGACTGCTTTGGTTATAGAGATAGACCCGAATCTGTCGAAGAAATTAAAGAAGAAGGTCCATCGAAAAAGGATGGCAAAGCCTGCGGGTGGCCAGAGCAACTGCATCAGGATTGGAAGTCCCCAGCATTGCCGGCCTCTGGGTCAGAAGGACCTAAACCTCCTCACTTCGATGACTTCAAAATTGTGAGGGTCCAATCTGGCTCGTCTGCTGCCTCGACTTCTTATAGGGATTGAAGAAGTCAAACAGATCGAGTCCCTGAAGAGGCAATTTTGGGCTTGTCGGAAGAATAATTCTGAGCCTATCAGCCTCTCAAGTCATCGACTCTTCCCCGAAAGAGGTGCCAACCAAGGCAGCTGGGGCTTCCGGGATTGCACTAGTTGGTCTGAAGCTCGAGGCTTCAGTCCTAGAAATTACAAGCTGGCGTATGAGCTATTCACTAGGATGCCCCTTCCAGTTGATGCAAGCAAACTGCTGGCCGAGCCACGCAGGGAGCTGAGGAAACAGCTGTGGAGTCCTTCATCTGAGTAAGCTGATACTCCTATAATCTTATTACTTCAAATATATGCTTGTCATGCTTGTTGATAAGAGATTTTTTTTGACAGCTCACCCATTATCTAAATGGGTATATGGAGAGCTCCCTTAAGCTTTTGGCAGAGGCAAGAAAGCACAAGGCTGATGTCGAAACGCTCAAGGTGACTAAGGATAAGGTCGAGAGAGAGGCTGGATAGGCCTCCATAAGGGCCGACGTTGCCACTAGAAGAGCTGAGGACATCGAGTGACTCTGAGATGAGCTGTTGAGGAAAATTCTTGACTATTAGGCATCTAGAAAGTGCAGGCAATAAGAATAAAGGAGCTCAAAAAGCTCTTGAGGTGAATAAAACTGTGATCGAGGCAACAAAGAAGAAGGCAGCAGGGACCGTCGCAAACTTTTGGATGTCAGCGGAGTACCAGAATGAGAAAGTCAATTTTTTTGCTGACGCCTATGACGTTGGAAAGCAGCCCATCCGGAATAGGATCGCTGGCAAGTATCCAGAATTGAATCTAAATTTTTGGATGAAGTTTGGGACCCCACTGCAGCTAATATACCCACGACATACGTCTCAGCATTGAATATTGCCCCATAGGCTTAAATTTTTTTTTTGTACTTTGAACTTTCGAGGCCATTCTAAAGAAATTGTAAAGAATTTCAAAAAGATGAATGAAATTTATTTTGCTTCATAACTTCTGTCTTTTTAGCTATGATTGCATACTTTTATTCGCATGCAGTTATAAGGTAATTATTCATACATGTCGGTCTCAGATAATTATTCATACATGCCGATTTGAGGCAGTTACTTGCACATGCCGATCCAAGGCAATTACTCATGTATGTCGATCTGAGATAATTATTCACGTATGCCGATCTGAGGTAATTATTTGAACAGCATCTTCGCTCTACTCTTTTTAATGTGAGCGATCATGGAGAATGACGACGATTGACGCTTTCAATGGAACAACGCTTGAGAAAGAATGTAGGGCTAGCAAGAGTATGCCATGCAGTCATATCATGGTTTACGAAGCATCGTTTGAATTTATTTTTGATAATAGGAAGACATGCCATTTATTGTCTGATAGACAGCTGGATTCATCCAAGCTGCTGATTGGTGGTTGATGTGGGCACTGACACCTATAAATAGGGGCCAAAGGCCAGTTGAACTCCACCTTTCATCTTTCTCCTCTTTGCAAAAATTTCTTCTCTCCTTTGTCGCCATGGCATCAACTTTGACAGCAATCAAAGCCAGAGTGAAGGAACGAAATGCCTTCACGAGAGCGGCCCAAAAGAGGGCTAGGCATGCTGGTTTGTCCTCTTCTCATAGGGTGCCCTCTATCTCTCGATCCTCACCGTCTCCTAGAGGTGAACGTACCCCCCAGTTTGAGCGGATTCCTCCCAATATTTGAGCATACTATATTTAAGAGTTTCGGACCTCCATGGAGTTCGAGAAGGAGGCTATCGACATTGCTACTATTACCTTCATCCTCAATTTCGAGGATTGTAAGATCTGTCTGTTGCAGATAATGCCATACTTAGAGCTCCATGGCCTCTAGCCCTGAATAGCGATGAGGAGGTGGGGACCTCCTCGTCAGATGAGGACTGAGCCTCTTTATCCTTGCTTCTGTTTTGCTTTGTTTTATTCTCTCTTTTTTTGTAAGGTGGTGCTTCAGACACCATCTTCTTTCTTGTAAATACTTGAATGAACGAAAAGAAGTTATTTTCATAGTATCTGTATTTTTTTATTCATTCTTGTGCATTTTTATTTAGCACACGGAGGCCAGTTCCGACCTAGGAAACTTAGAATTATCTCGATTTGACTCAATTTCAGCTTTAGGAGTTTAGCTGAATCCACTCCAATTTAGGAGATTGAGCTTTGTCATGAGATCACAGGGAATACAACTATTCTGAGCAGAGAAACTTTAATAGAAATAGTTTCAATCGAAGAACTCTTAGTTCTGAGCAAACGAGCCCCAGTAAGACTGGTTCCAACCAAAGGAGCCTCGACCAAAACAGTTCCAAACAAAAAATTTGAGTTCCAAACAAAGGAATCTTAGTGATAATTAGGTCGGTCAGAAGCTATTGGCCAGGGCCGATCGTCGGCCGTTATCCAAAGATGATGATGAGTGGCATCTTTGCTCTGCCCTTTATGCAAGCAGTATCTTTGCTATGCTCATTATATGAGCCGTATCTTTACTCTACTCGTTATGTGAGTGACATCTTTGCTCGACGCATTTTTAGTTATAAGCCGATCAAAGGCCGATTATTATAGGCTGAGGGTCCTTTTGGTTAGTTTTCTAAAGATCTTTTTAGGTTAGTCTTCATTCATTAAGTATGATCCGCCCAAAGAATCTTTAAAAAGTTGGTTTCGATTAGAGGAACTCTTGTAAAACTTGTCGAATAAGAGTTTCAGCTTTTCATATCATTTCTATGTGCAAGCAAGAGTTGATGAATGTAAAATCTATATATATATATAACAACATGATGTTACAACATCATTGATAATACATACATAGGTTGGCCAAACTCTATGGCCTAGAGAGTGGAGTCCCATCAAGTTGCTTTAACCGATAGGTCTCAGGGCATACCACCTCGTCTACTTGATAAGGGCCTTCCTAGTTAGGTGATAATTTCTCCTGCTTAGTGAGCTGCGAAACTTTAGCTCATCGTAGTATCAGGTCGCCCACTTGAAACTCCTTGGCTTTGATCCGAGCATTGTAGGATCTAACCACCCTCTGATGATAAGTATCTATTCTCACGACGGCATGCTCCCTGCTTTTTTCGATCAAGTCGAGGTTGGCTCAGAGCCACTCCTTTCATTGTATTCCTCGACTCTGAGGGAAGGGAGTTCAAACTCCACAGGAATGACTGCTTCAGTCCCAAATGCCATGTTGAAAGGAGTTTCACAAGTTGAGATCCTCTGAGTGGTCCGATAAGCCCACAGTATATGATGAAGCTCATCTATCCAGAACCCCCCCTGTCCGATCTAATCTGACCTTTAAGTCCTATAGAAGAGTTCTGTTGGTTACCTCCACCTCTTCAGTTACCTGTGAGTGGCCTACTGAGGTGAAGCGATGCTCTATTCCATATTTTTTATAGAATTCGTGGAGCATCATTTAATTATCTGTGGTTGTCTGTAATCAGCACTTTGGGAAGACCATAGTGACAGATGATAGATTTTTAGATGAAATTTTTTACTCTCGCTTCAATTATACAAGCTAGAGGCTCGACTTCGATCCATTTGGTAAAATAGTCGATAGCCACCAGAAAAAATTTGCGCTGATCTAATGCAAGAGAAAAAGGATCAAAGATATCCATTTCCCACTGAGGAATGATCATAGAGTGCTGATGGAAATCAAAGTACCGCCAGCTGATGCTGAATATTGAAATTTTTTGGCACTTGTCACAGTTCCTGACAAAGGCATTTGTATCTTGTTGCATTATGGACTAGTAGTAGTCCTACCGAAGAATCTTATAAGATAGGGATCTACTCCCTAAGTGGCTTCTACAGATTTCTTCATGGACCTCCCATAGCGCATAATCAACCTCAGATGGATGTAACACTTCGGTAGAGGCAGAAAAAATAATCGCTTATATAGCTTGACATCATATAGGACATAGCGAGAGGTCTGCTTCCTTATCTTTCAAGCTTCTTTACGATCAGGTGATAACTCATCCGATCTTAAATACTTTAGTAGGGGATCAATCCAACAGAGTTCTTCATTAACCTGCTGGACAATGAGAGACTCCTCGAGGCTCAAGGTCTTTAATACCTCGAAATAGGTCTCTTTTCTAAGTCGATGGGCAACAAGGCTGCTAACTTTGATAATGTATTTGTTCTGATATTTTCGCTCTAGAGACCTGCTGAATGTCAAAACTCAAAAAGGATAAGGTCAAATTTTTACCTTCTGAAGATATTTTTCATATTTTCTCTCGAACCTCGTATCCACCGTTGATATGCCCAACAACTAGTTGGGAGTCGTTGAAGACCTTCAGATGTTGAGCTCCTGCCTCTCTCGCAATCTTGAGACCAGCAATCAGAGCTTCATATTCTACCTCATTATTGGTAGCTGAGAACTCGAAGTGCAGAGCATATCCTGCCACATCTCCTTTAAGATCGGTTAAGATGAGTCCGGCCCTACTCCTGATGCATTTGATGAGCCATCGATATGTAGTGTCCACAACTCCTCAGGATCAGATGCTACATCTGCCTCCTCACCTCTCAAGCTTTCCTCAGCTTTTAAGCTTTCTCCATCTCGTGAGCTTTGTCCATTCGGAATGGTACATTCTAGGATGAAGTCTCTCAGTACTTGTGCTTTGATAGAAGGCCTCGAATGATATTGCATATCCAACTCAGCAAGTTCAAGGGCCCACTTTGCAATCCATTTGGGGGTATCCGGACGGTGAAGAATGGCCTTAATCGGCTGATCAGTTAACAGTACTATGGTGTGAGTTTAAAAATAGAGCCTACGCTTCCTCGCCGTAACGACCAGTACGAAAATTAATTTTCTAACTTTGAATACCTGATCTTGGCATCATGAAAGACTTTGCTGATGTAATATATGGGCTTTTGAATCCATCCTTCTTTACGTACAAGAACTGAGCTAATCGCCATCGGAGAAACAGTGAGATATAGTAGTAGCTCTTCACCAAGTTGAGACTTCGTAAGCAATAGTGGAGAGCTAAGATATTGCTTCAACTTCTCAAACACCTTTTGACATTCAATAGTCATTGAAAGTCTTTCGATTACTTGAGGGTCTGAAAAAATGAGAGACACCTCTCGATCGATCTGGAGACGAAGTGGTTGAGCGAAGTAATCCATCTGATGAGACGCTAAATCTTTCCGATAGTTAGGGTGGTAATCGGATCGGATCGAATCATAAACGGATCGAGTCAATGCGGTCGGATCAGAAAATCATCAACCCAAATCTGACCTGTTTATTAAACATGTCAAAAATTCAACCTGAACCTGACCTATTTATTAAATAGATAACTCGATCTGACCTGTTTAACCTATTTATTAAATAGATCAAATTAGATTAAACGTATTAAATAGGTTAAACGAGTTAAACGGGTTAAACAAGTCAGATTAAATGAGTCAGAAACTGATTAAACAGATTTTAAACAGATTAAACAGATTTTAAATGGATTAAATAAGTTAAACAGATTGGATTAAATAGATCAGAAATAGGTTAAACAGATTAAACAAGTTAAATGAATTATCTGACTCAACCCGATCTAAATATTAAATAGGTTAAACAGGTTAAACGAATTAGATATCTAAAAATCAAATCTGATCTAATTATTAAATGGGTTAAACAGATTGATCCATTTATGACCCAAACTCATTTAGCCTAAATCCAAACTTGTTTATGACGGATCGAATACGAGTCGGATTGACAGATCGGATCATATTTTGCCAGCCTTATCGATAATTCTTGATGGAGTAATCTTAAAGATTACTCTAATCTTCTTTGAATTTGCCTCGATGTTTCTTCGCGAGATCATGAATCCAAAAATTTATCGACGGTAACTCCAAAGGCACACTTTACTGGATTCAATCTCATCTAAAATCGAAGGAGGATGTTGAAAGTCTCCTGAAGATCAGCAATGTGGTTTGGAATAGCTCGACTCTTGACCAGCATATCATCTACACATACCTCCATATTGTGGCCAATCTAATCTTTTAAGAT
The DNA here is from genome assembly GCA_000441515.1 of Elaeis oleifera. Lineage (NCBI taxonomy): Eukaryota > Viridiplantae > Streptophyta > Magnoliopsida > Arecales > Arecaceae > Elaeis > Elaeis oleifera. Next base: position 299,318 of record KE504871.1, read on the forward strand.
CTTGTCCACCAGCCGCTAATAGGTAGTCCCTATATTTTTCAAGCCAAAGGGTATTACGCTGTAACAAAAGAGCCCACGATCAGTTACAAAGGTTATTTTCTCCTCATTTTCAGGCATCATTCGGATCTGATTATAATCGAAGAAGGTATTCATGAAGCTGAGGAGCTCATATCCAGAAATTGCATCTACCAGTTGGTTGATCTGAGGTAGTGGGTAGCTGTCCTTAGGACAGACTTTATTTAGATCGATGAAGTCGATGCACATACGCCACTTCCTGTTCATCTTGTTGACCAAAACAATGTTTGCCAATCAGTCTGGGTACATTACTTCTCTGATGAAGCCAGCTTTGACCAGCTTGTCCACTTCCTCGGCTATAGCCTTTTGGCACTTCGTGGCAAAACTTCATTTTTTTCTGCTTCATCGGGCAACAGGTTGGATCCACCTTCAGATGATGAAAAATCATCTTCGGATCTATGCCAGGCATGTCTGTGGTTGATCAAGCAAAAAGATCCACATTTTCCTACAAAAGAGTAGCTAGTCGATCTTTTGTTACTGTCTGCTTGAAATTTTCTTTCCCTAGCGGGATCTCGAAGAGGTCTTCAGATGGCTAAGCACGCTTCTCGGCCAAGTCCTCTGGGGCATCCAACACTATTTGAAGTTCGGATTGAGCCTCTGCTCGGGACGGCTGGCCTTCTGCTTTGAGCGTAGTAGCAAAATATTGTCGAGCCATAGCCTGGTTACTTCTGATTTGCCCTACTCCTTTCTTGATTGAAAACTTCACCATCAAATAGTAGCTCCATACTATAGCCTTTAAAGTCCACAAGCTCAGACGACCAAGGATTGCATCATAGGCTGAAGGAAGTTTAACTACCAAAAAATTGACTTGGATTGTCATTCATTGCGATGGAGTACCTATTGTGACGGGCAACCTAATCACTCCTTAGGGAATTACTGAGCTTCCGAAGAAATCCTAAATTGGGATATTGAATCGACTTAATTGATCTGGGATAAATTCTATTTGGGAGAAGACAGAATAATATAAAATGTCAACCAAGCTTTCATTATCAATAAATACACGATGCACATTGAAATCAACGATATTCACCGTTACAACCACCACATCATTGTGCGGGGCTAGCACACCCTCTGCATCCTGTTTGGTGAAGACAATAGCATCCTCGAGCCCATCCCCAAGCCTCAGCCTCTTCGCCTTCAAAAGTTCTGCCAACTCAGACGATCCTCCAGTTTTCATGTGGATTTTTTCGTATACAGGTCGGTCTTCTATTGCCGCCTGTTCCCCTGCTTCCTGTCTCTCGTGCTACACCGGTGCTGGTTGCGGCTAAGGCAACAAGAATGGTTGTTGAGGTAAAGGAGGTGGCCGCTGAGCTCTCGAAGGTTGACGCTGAGGTGCTCTCCTCCAGATAAAATGATTCAACTTTTCTGCTTGACGAGCCTCTCAATCTCATCTCGGAGCTGGATGAAATCTTCAGTGTCATGACTGTGGTCACAATGGTGGAAGCAGTATTTATTTAGATCGTGGCGGTGCTCTGACTTCATTCGCATCCTCAAAGACTAAGGCAGCTCGGCTCGAGCCTCCATCAGTACCTCCGCTCTGAAAATATTTAAAAGTGTATAGTTAGTATAATGCCTTGGAGGTAAGGTTTGTCGATCCCTTCTTTGAGGACTCCGAGATCGATGATTTTGATCCTCATTTTAATCGAGAGCGCTGGCGGGTTCTCCCCTCCCATCTTGAAGGGTGCTTCTTATTCTGACCTGCTGCAACAGAACTAGCAGGGGTGTCTTCTATGAAAACCTCCTCTGTGTGGGCATACTTCTCCGTACAAGTAAAATATCCGAGAAATCCCGAAGATAAGTCTTATTAATGAGTTTTAAGATCGTTCTTCAGTAAGCCATCTATCGTTACGGCCATCACGGTCGACTGATCCATATCGCAGACTTCCGAGGTCGTCGCGTTAAAGCGGTTGATGAAGGTGCGGATCGACTCGCCCTCCCTCTGCTTGATGGTGTGGAGGTAGTCAGACCGCTTTCGCTATCGCTGACTACTGACAAAGTGACTGACGAAGGTCCGGCACATCTCTTCGAAAGAGTGAATGGAGACTGACTTCAAGCTCGAATACCACTATCGAGTGGCTCTCTTAAGAGTAGTAGAGAAGGCTCGATAGAGGATGGCATCTATTGCTCCATGAAGGAACATCGCTGCCTTGAAAGTCTCTAAATGATCGATAGGGTCAGCGGTCCCATCGTAGGTCTCAAATTGAGGTACCTTGAAGTGCCGAGGAAGTGACTGCTGCATTATCTTCGGTGTGAAGGGCAGCTTACCGTTGAACCCTTCGTTGGGCTGTACGGAGAAATTAGTATTGAGAGTATTATTGATCATTTGTCGAGCGTCTGGAACCGTCTTTCTATGGTCAGATCTCGGACGGTGCAGGTCTCCGAATGCTGAGGAGAACGATGACCAGGGGTTGAATCATGCCCCGATCACAGACTGGGAGATCGCCGCCTTGTTGATTTTCGGATCTTGAGGTGGCTTTGATGGATTTGCCTCCTCTCTGGGCTCTGAGGAAGCACCCATAGTTGCTCTGATTGTCGTGGCGGTTGGGAAGCCAGATTTGATAGAGGCACCACTGCAGGAGGTGCAGGTGGTGCTGTCGAGAGTACTGGTTGCACCGCTGGAGGGGTGCAGGAGCAGCTTGAGTAGGCTGTGGCACCATTGGTAGATATGCAAGGGCAGTCTGGACTGCTTGAACAGTGGCCGTCAAATTTTGAATTTGCTGGAAGAGCAGGTTAAACTGGTCCATCATGACCAGTGCTAGCTGGATTTGCGGATGAGTCTCTATCATTGATGGCTGTGCCTGACTGTCAGTCTGACTCTCCGCCTGACGAGAGGCGGCGGCATTGGAGAGACGAGATGAAACGCGCTTTAGTGGCATAATATAAAGATTACGCCTTCCTTTATCTGTTGCTGCTCATTTTGTTGCGGTTAGAAGATGGATGACTGGATCTTGCGCAGTGGTGCTGGAGTGACTTGCAAACAAGTTCAAACCGGAGGTTCTCACTCTGGCAAGGACCCTAAAACGTTCAAGTCAGATATCTACTCCCGCGATTCCAGGTTTATTGAGTTATTGGACATGTTGTTGTGTGTTATTATGAGCAAGATATTCTAGCATTTATCTATACTCCCGCAAACTTAGCTGCTCCCGCGAGATCATGGGGAGTCAGTTACGTCCGAGGTTATCCTCTTGAGATGGACAGCTACTGCTCATGTCAAAGAACCGACAAGCCGAGGCAACAGAGGGAGCCGCACAACAAGCTGGATACAAATAAGTCGGCTCCACGTGCCTCAGCTTAATGTTTGGATCGGCAACCACGGAGATAGCTCGCTGGTCTGAGATATTAGTGATAACACAGGATTCGAGGCATTCTCAATATATAATACACCATATCCGAGGTATTCACGGTACCATCGTAACAGATACACTTAGACATAATTTAATAAAATTAAATTTATAATTATATAAACATATTAGAAAGCTGTATAAAATATGAATATTATTTATTTATTTATTTGTTGGTTTTGATCTAGTTAAGCCAGGATGACTCAGATCAACTTAGGTTTGATATAAGTTAGCGCGGGTTTGGGGTTCAATTTGGATTGGAAATTAATCCTAACCCAACCCCTCTTGAAGTATGCTTGGGATTTTTAAACTCAAACCCAATCCAAAAGCTTCTACCATGAAACCTTACCAACGAATGCGTTGGGTGGTGGTTAGGGTTAAACCCAATCCAAGTTGCATCGTTGACCCTGCATACATGACTTCACTCGGTTGCCATCCATGGGAGAAAAGTATAATATGTAATTCTATCTCCCATCGCCGGAGTAAACCCTTAAAGAAAATAAGTGAATAATTTCTCTAATCAATTAGTGTATGGGTGTCATCAGGTGAAGTTACATAAGCAGCCACAGCTTCATTGTCGCTGTCGATGCAATGATTACCAAAGAGTGTCCGCAGTTATTACAGCCTTCGAGCTTTAACTCTTTACTTTCATCAACCATGTGAGGTAATACCAAAACTTATTATGGTCCATGTTATTTATTGATGGTATATTTGGTCTCAAGCAAAGGAAAGGGCAATACATATTTCTGTTTCAACGCGGCATTCCGGAGGATTCTTGTTCTGTTTACCTGTTTTGGCACGCTGTTTCACAGCACTGGCGAACCTTGCCACTCCCACTTCAGCTTTTTGTTCTGTCACAATGTTTTGCTGGTTTACTCAGATCAAGGTTGCAATCTATTTATTCACACAAAGCTTTGGTCACGACTGGTTTGGTGATGACCTGTGGGTTTCTTGCTTAACTTGGATGTACCTGTCGTTATACTCTGCTGCTTTCATGCCTTGCAACGATTGGTCTGCTGTTATACAACTTCTCAAGTATTATTGGGTTCTCATGTTATGAGCTTATTCCCATGATCAAGTTGGCAGGTTCCTACCGTGGATGTCATGTTTCCTACTCTTATGTTAATGCATGCATCATCAGATTTCACCGATTCAGCATGTTTTGTCGCTCAACTCCAAATGTTATGCTGCTTCAAGGCACTTTCTAGATCAATGGAATTCAGCAACTACTATTCAACAAAGCATGGGACTTCAATGCAGATGCGGCTACCTTGTTGCAATTTTATAGCTATTTTTTGCTGGATATTGTTACTGTTTATATTCCTACACAGAAAATTTGTTTACCATGAAACTGTATTCCCTTTCTGTAAAGTTGTCGTTGAAAGCTGTCTCTGAACATCTTTTCTTATCTTCCAGCATGTAATCTGTGACGCCTCGAATCCAACATCCAGGTCGGATACGTGATGGCCGCATACTCCTTAGAGCAAGCCCTAAAGAATATGCAAGGCCAAATTAAATCACTACAATCTTAACAACCATAACAATTAATTTCAATAATAATTCATAAAACTCTTGCATAATTACAATTAACATTCCTTCAATCCTCTGATCACGTATTATGACACTCTATCTATCCATCTGCTCACCCGTAAATCCAAGCCATAGCCAATCATAAACATCCTGCATCTCTGAGAAGAAAAGAAAGATGAAAGGGTGTGAGTTTTACAGCCCAGTAAGAATTCTCATATCACACTGATATAGTAATATAATCTGAAAATAAAATAAACAATAAAACATAAAATCCGATGTTCAATGTTCAGAATAATGCAAACATCCATAAATTTATTGTCTTGTTAAAATAGATGCATCAT
>KE504871.1:319828-333738 GCA_000441515.1 Elaeis oleifera
AATTATTAGGTAAGCACTCCATGGCTCTGCATGTCATCACTTCTCTTTAAGTATAACGGTGCCAACTGTTTGTCCTGTGCATCAGTATTAATGCTTCTCTCTGCTCGATGTTCTTCTTTATTGGCCCATTCCATGCTGAAACAATAATTTTATCTATGTATATAGTCCTTCTTGCCGCTGAGCATCCTAACTCCAAACTCTATAAAGCATCTCTCTGTGTCTTTAAGAATATTTTGTTCTTTGATTCTCCCAATCCCTATCCTGTCCATCAGAGTAATGATTTGAGGATATAAAACCGACCGTACTACCTCAAAATTCCTATCAAAGACCTTATTGTGATATGCATATCAGTGTTAGAGAGAAGAATCGAGACTGCTTGAATTTGAAGAATGATTGTCCATCACAAGATCAGACTCTTCCTTTGAAAGATTGCCTAAGATTGACTGTCGGCTCGAATACTTCTCAAGGACAAAGACAGAGCTGCTGGTTGCTTTCCCAATCTATAGGCTGGAGGATGAGATGATGGAGCATATTCTGTTTCATTGTTTGAGGGCATATTTGATCTGAGGTATGATAGACGATTAGTTTTGGAGGGCAACTAGTGGGTCCTGACTCTCCTCTTTCTTAGATATGATCCATCAGAATACAATAGTGGACCAACTCTCGGGTGGTAGGATGGCATATGTCGCCCATCAGATTTGGCTATTGAAGAATAGTTTAGTCTTTGATACCAAAGTTATGCTTGTGTATCAGATGCTGAAGAGAGCCAGTTATCTTGTTGAGGAGTACAGTCGGTTCGACGCCGGCCGCTGGCCAGTCCCTTATCGCTCCAAGTTCTAAAGACTCGCTTGCTGCGCATGCAACGATTTGTAGGGTTCTTTTGATTTTTTAGGAGACCCGGTTTGTCAAGTTAATTTCAATGACAGTGTTAGAAATGGCAGAGACAATGTGGACTCGTCATCCAGAGCCTAGATGTCAGACTGCTAATTATCGGAGGCTCACCCCTTTTAGATCATCGATCTTTGGAGCGGAGCTCCCTGCCATCTGGGTGGGCATCATTAGCACACGACGGAAATTATGAACGGAGAGGATCTTCATGAAGGATGACTTAGTCACAGTCATTGGTTGGATCTAGGATGAGGCGAAGTAGTTGGAAGTTCATCCGCTGCTTCGAGACATCTAAAATCCCTCTATCATTCTCCTGTGATGGTTGTTTGACTTGTTTTCTGGAAAGCAAACAGCACCATAGATCGGGTTATTCGTTTATTGCCGATAATACTAAAGACTGGATTTGGCGTCAAGATGAGAAATGCCCAGAAGTATTACGTGATATTTTTTGTATTCGAATTTTTTGGATTGAACTCATACTAGAATAATTTTTTGGATTGAACTCATACTAGAATAATGTGATCGTCCGTTTGTATTAAAAAAAAAAATAGAGAGAGTATATTTTGTTCTTTTTTTCAAAAAGATTATAATTGGCAGAAGGATTGATTCTTCAAAGTTGAAATTTCCCCTTCAATCTTATTTATCTGCAATCCCGGGAACAGGCCGGACAAGCGTTTGTGGATTGTAGTTCTCGAATATGATTTGATTTTATTAAGCTTCATCTTTTTCATATTACCATATAGGTATGGTTTGGCGTACCTTCCATTGATAAAAAGACAAACTACTTTCGGTGCTCAAAATTACAAAATGCAAATTCTTACTGATATTCCTTTTTCATTTTTTTTTGATGAAAATTCTTGCCGATATTCAAGGTATTATTCACTGCGTGTGGCCTTCCTCAATTGTACTTTCTGAAAAATTTCTACTAAGGTAATTGCTCCAAGCCTAAGTTTTTATCAGTGAGCTGGAAGATCGTAGAACTCACGGATCTAGCTTTCAATTCCTTGTCATGAATCGTTGTGGACTTTCCCACTGATCTGTTCGCTAATGTTGCTTGTTCAATCCCAATCTACTCACCTTTCACAGGACATTGACCTGTTATGGTCGTCAAACAGATACGGACCAGCTTTCAAGATTGGAGTTCTGCCTAACATGCTTCAGATCCATTAAGTTGAACCTGATACACAATTATCAAATAGATTTGCTAGACTGATTAAACATTAATTGTCTGATCAAAACGAAATCATCCAGAACCTCAACATTACTTGTCCACTTCTCATCCAACTAGGTCTTAGCCCTACAAATATAGTTCTTTCAACAGTAACTTCCGACCATAAATCTCATTTTGAACAAAACAAGACTAGCTACACCCAAAAACAAGACTCTAGGTCACATCAAGATAAGTTTCCTATAATTGACAGTAAACTTAAAGCTTTACGGAGTTCCAGAAATTTATGCTTTCAAAAGCTGAAAAGTCCACATGCTGAGTTTTCTCTCGGGATTCTATTCAAATAATCCGAACCCTGCCAGAGAATCTGATCCGCTTGGGAAGAAACCCTCTCTAATTGAGATGTGGATTTGATTCCTTGGAGGATCTTGTACAAATTTTTGTATACTAGAGTAACTTTAAATCTTGTTTACAAGGCAAAAATGATGGTATAAACTACCCTTTCTTTTCTCTAAAAATAAGTGCAGTTAAACAATTGCTTTGGAAGATTATACTAATATTACGACCCTAAGTTACATGCTTATAAACAAGGTTGATTAATTTTTCTAGTCTCTCCCATAGGCAACAGAAGCCATGATTTCGAAGTTTAGTATGAAAAATTGCATAATTATGAACTGAGCTGACTCCAAAAGTACATGCACTTATTTTTCATATTTTATAAATGAAAAGAAAAACAAGCATGCAAAAACTTTCAACTGCATTTGGGTGATTGAACACAGCATATAGTCAAACAAAAGGTGCCAATTATGAACTCCTCCATTTTCTTCTTGACGTCAATAAATCATACGAAAGATCTAAACATTATGAACGACTAAGATTTCAGGCAGGATAATAGTTAGCTACATCAGCAAGACAGCAATATCCAGACGCTAAAGTATGCATTCTACTGCAAAGTTTTCCCTCCAGAAAAGACTTCGAAAAAAAAAAACAAGGAACTAATAACCAGCAGCTGGCATCTGACATAAAATAGAGATGGCTCCATTTGCTGAGAGTACCCTTGCCATCAAATTCTTGGAGCTGCATGGAACATCCAACATTAACCTTTGAGTTAAAAAAAGGAACTTTGCGTTGAAATTTTTCGTTTTATTTGGTAGAGATGATGTAGAATATTAGATGAGAAGTGAAAACAATCTTTCCAAAGAAAGAAATTATATAATAAAATTATAAACATTAACTTGACAAGGAAAAAAAATAAAAAGCCTACCTCCACCAATTGTGGCTTCTGGCAGCCGCTCAATTGAATATTTATGCTGTGTAATGTACATGATAGGCACTCCAGGAATCTGCCCAACACGTCACGTTCATTCTATTGGTACAATTAGAAGAGCTTTAGATGATAAAAATGGATCTACCAACCACACATACCTTGCGTATCCTTCTTTTCAAGTCTCTATCACAGGTAGCAACAATGTAACACTTGTGCTGTTTTAGAGAAGAAAGCACTTCTTAATAATAAGAGAGGTAAAACACAATCAAAATACATAGCATTCTCGAACCTTGTAGTCTATGGTAAGCATGTCATAGATTAAAAAAATGCAACTAATGCTTTAGTAAAGGGAATAAAACAATTACAAAGCCCATAAGAAAATGAGAGTAATTAGTTTGCAAGCTTGTAGGGACATGATAAGCAACACTGAGTAGAATAAAAGGGCACATTGCTGCCACGATTCAAAGCTCAAACAATAATACGGTTGCGGTCTCAGTACCAGACACCATATCTGGACCCAACCAATACACCCTGTGATGGAGAGAAAGAGACCACATAATTCTTCTAATCAGTGTGATTCTCACTCTATTTACTAGAGTGAACACTTACTTTGGCCAGATGATAGTGCTATCTTAATAAGTGGCTGCCCCGCTTAGTATACTTAGGTGGAAATGAGCTTTTATAGAAAATTGCCTTTAACAATTGGCTATAATTGGTGCAACCCAATAAATATTATTATTTAGTAAACACCCATAGGTAATGTACATTAATCTACATACTCTAAAAGAAATACATAACCAGAATCCTCACATAATTCTCTCCAAGTTCAAACAATTTCTTCCTTTCTTAGCACTTCTGTTGCATTCACTTGACAATATTAATTTTTTGGTCGTTCTTTAGTTTGAATCTATGGTTTGAATTGTATTTTCACTATTCTTTCCCCTGATCTAACATATTTTTTAACATTACTAACACTCTGAACCTCACAACACATTCAAGTGTGTGCACGCATTCACAAATATCTGGAGTTCCAGGTATTATGGCATACTATGGAATAAACAAAATATGAAAAATATTTAGAAATACACCTCGCATTCTTTCAGAATAAAGGTGGTTGTGTATAATTAAGTAAATCAAAATCCTAAGATAAACGATCACAACTTCTCAAAAAGTAAGATTGATAAATACCTTATGGAGAGCCCTGCCAGATTATCATTTTGATAAAGATAGCAAGTTTTGATGCAAAGAAAGTAGATAGGCACTCAATATTACCTGAGTGACCCTTTCAACAATGCAATCATCAGCATAAGTTCCTTTATGCGTGCAGGGTAGTCTCTCAAACCTAGGGTCCTTGGCAATCCTGTCATGAAAACAGAGAAGGCACAATGCTTACAGGAAATCAAATTGCTGCAAAGGTTATTAGGGATTTGCATGTGCACCGAAACATGCAATCTTACAGTTTGCAATCATGATAAGGCAAGAGGAACAAATTATTTAAGCCCACATGTAACAAGAAAATGACCATGCTTGTCAGACCAAAGAGGAAGAACCATTCTTACCTTAGAGCCACACGATACTTCTGTCCAAGTTTTCAAGCTCAGCCATAACACAGTCTGTGATACAAGGAGTACCTTGACAACCCAATAACGAAAGATGCAATAAATCAAAACAAAATCCCAGGTTTTTGTACCAAGCAGCATATACAAGATGAAAAAATTAATTAAATGAAACAAACTGCTAGGATTTGTGTCAACTCACATTTTGCATAAAGGCAGTCCATCATTCCCTTCTCCAAATCCAACTGCATGAGAACACAAGCATCATTCATAGTGCGAACATCAAGACAATAAATTAGCATAATAACATAAGACAGAATCTTTTTAGTAGGTCTCATATGATAGTTTGAGCTTCAAACTTCAAAGACAACAATTGTTATCTATACCAAATAATATTTTTCCCTCATCTAGAACCCAGATTCTTACCAAATCTCATGGAATCCTAGGTAGTTGTTTCAGTAGTTTTATGGTCAACCAACCTTCTCACCAACCAAATCAGGTTGATAACTAGTCACAGGAAGTACTCGAATATCAATGAATGATAATTTGAAACACATAACTAAGACCACCTAGATGAAATATTTTCCATTGATAAGGTTACTAAGGTATATGAAACCATATAACAAATAATCAATAAACTCTACCATTAATCTGGAAAAGAACATGCCAATCCACCGTCACCATTTTGGCCCTACAATCAAAACAATTCTCGATCATTTATAACTTCTTCAAATATTCTCATGCTACTTCCCATTATTTTTCATGACTCCCCTTCCTTTTTCCAACCTTTACAATAGAATCCAAAACCATCAAAGCCTCCTCTATTCTTCGTGGCACAGACCTGTACCAACGAAGTTTGCTAGCCAACACTTTTACCATCCATAATGGGAGGCAACTGCTTCTTTGACTGACTCTTTTTTAATTTATTTATTTTCCCTGTTTCCAGCATGCTTCTTAATAAGTAGCGGAAATATTTGTTATCGAGTAGCATCTTTGGTAACCTTAAAACATATGGCAACTACCTAAATATTCAGACATGATGCTTTTAGCAAGTTTCATCAAGATTTAACTGGATGGTGCCTGAAACAAAAAAAAGTGCAAACAGCTAAAGATAAAGAATGAAAAACATACTCATGTCCCATGAAACTTCCAAAGGCCCAAGATCCCATTATATGCTTGTCTCAAAGCTAAATTAGCATTAAAACCAGCTATTGCAAAGAGTTAACGTCGACCAATGATATAGTTCCACTCATGTCTATTGTTTTGAATCAAGGTTTGCCATCCAGGTATTAAACCCCATACTAGTACCATCCCATTACTGTGCTAATACGTTCGATATGGAGGCCCATTCGGCATACCGTGTACTAGTACACCTTGGTACCGTGTACTATTTTAGTACCGGTACAATACGGTATGCTCAGTATGTAACAGTGCCAACCAACATGGAAAACATTATTTTGAATAGTATAGAAGTCACTGGCATTGATTCATTCAATAGTTGGACCCAACCTGTTTACGATAACTGTTACACTGAACAACTACATATTCACATGGGTGATCCCTTGCCTACACACTAGTAGAGAATTTTGGAGGCCCATTTACTACACCTAAAGGAGGTATTGAACTAGATCTTGAGGAAACATACTGACATTGGTGACCTCTATTGCAAAGGATATTTTCACAAATGAACACTTGCCACATTTGCAAGACCTATGAATCCAACTGGAGCTTTGGAGGGGCAGACATGTTTCCTTTGAAAAATCAACTATATATCATGAATACCACCACCAATAATGGTAGCTGTGCAGTCAGAATTCAACATCACCTAAAAAGATAAGACACTTATTTGATCTCATGGAATTGTGGGTGGCTCCTAATGTCACAAAATAGATGGTGTGGTTAACATAATTAATATCCGATCTTTGAACGTCCATTAAAGCCTAAGCTTTGGTACTTGCCACCTCAAGATTATATATTTTTTAAAAAACTAGTCATAACCTTTAAATGAAAAGTGATTATTTTAATAATTTAGTTAATTTAAGGTCTTGGCAGGATAATATCCAATGAACAAAAGAAAGGAGTATCCTGAAGTCAACAAAATATTTTGTTGTTCGAGAAGATTGCTTCAATTGGCAAGTTCTGTATGTCATATCATGACAATTAATTATTATGATCACTAAGATAGGACGTCAGGAGTGAGGGATGAGTGTAGAAGCATCTTGATGTAATCTTTGGTATATTTATAGGGTGCAGAGGAGGCCAAGAATCAAAAAAGAATGTAAGACCGCCCTAAATGTTTATCAAATGGAAATTGCAAGTGGTAGTACCTGGCTACAGTGGTGAAGTGTTGGAAATGATCACCTTAGCATGAAGCTCTACTCTTATTGATAAACATGACGGTTGGCTGTGGTGAGAGAATTTCTTCAAAAGAAGCTTCTTCCATTTGCCATTTGGTGGATTCAATTGAAAAAGAAGCAAGTCTATTAGATGGAGGATGATAGGTTGGATATCATGCTGGTTTATGCTAAAGGCTGCTTCAGCTTTAGTACCAATACTTTTGATATAATTAAGAACACAACTGAATAAACTTTAGATTTGGCAAGCTATCCTTGTATTGTTTGTGCAGAGAGACATCTTCAACTTTGCTTGAGCCACTTTAGACTAAAAGCTCTTGTTCCAGTTTTTTCTAAAAAAGGAATATCTCAAGGAATTTGCGCATTAAGATTTTTTTTTTATTTAACTTTTCTTATCACTTCTTAGCCTTCCTTTATATCCATGAAGAAGAGGGAACCCTTATTGAACACCCAATAAGTGTGTGAACAAATTCCTTAATGAGTTAGGTCATCATAAACCAACTTTTTTATGTCTAACATTGTTCCATTTAAAATCTGTAGAAATAGACATAGTAAATCAAGAAAGTAGCAAAATTGTTGGGCAAAGCTTACCTTATTCTGTATAGAGAAGTTGATGAAGTTAGTATCCACGATGACCCTGTAAGGCGGGCCAAGTGCAGTATTATACTTGAAGAACAGAGCTGAAGAAACGGCCGGCCTATCAAACACCAACCAACATAAGAAAAAAAAAGAAGAATTCCAGGGGGAAGTAGAGAAAACGGCAATTGCTTACACGTTCCGGGGAAGCTTGTCCTTCTCGAGATCTTTCTTCTTCGGGTTTAGAACCTCTTCCTTGTATCTGAGAACACTGGGGGTTTGAGAAGCTAATCTAGAGAAGAGAGAACTGAAGGGAAGACAAGAAAAGGATTTGCTCACTTTCGAAGGGTTTTGGAGCTCACGAGCCTCTTCACGACGGCGAATTTGGGGCCTTTTTTCGCCTTCCCCATCGCTGCAAAACCCTAAACAAGATTCCCTCGCCAAATCCGCCGAACTAAAGAAGCCGCCCGTGAGAGCTGCCGCTTTAAACAAGCAAAAAACCAGGGCCCAGGACTAGAAGGAGCGGCTTCGGTTTGGACAACTAGAACCGGTCCGATCTGGCTACGTTTCTCACGCATCGCGGGACATGATCAATGGTGTGATCGCCGTGTAGTTCCGTGGGACCATCTAAAAGAGTCTGATGAACGGTGGACCGGAACGCTTGCGTGGTTCACGAATCACGAAGCACGTGAGCGTTAAAAGTTAAACGGACCCTCTATCCAGTCCCATGCAGCATGGGCTGCGGTCCGGACCTAGTGCCGGGAATTTTGTACCGAGAAGCGTCGCGTCCGACGCCCACACCATGTCGGTCCACCGGAAAACAAGTTAGGATTTCACATGTATATTTGAGAAATCTTTTATATAAATTCACTTTCTAGTGTGAATCTATGGATACGTACACCACGTTAGTTGCTCGGACGAGTTTAGTTACCAGGGGATCGATCGTATATTTTGCATCTCCATTCTAAAGATTTACATATGCAGGAAAATGCTAGTTGAACATAGAGCTCATGATGGGCCAAACCTTGAGCCTAAACGATGGACAATTTTAATTGGGCTTCAAACCAGGGCTATTTAAAATTTGACATTTTTTTGATCCCAGTCCGGCCCATGTGCTGGTTCAACCTATGAGACCAGTGGATGAGCGAGCTTAATTATTGGGAAAGATGAGATGGCTATTAAATAAATGCTTCCTTGGGAAGGTGAAAGGGAAGTATAGAAATTTCAAGCTAAAATATTGTTTTGCATCATTTTTTTTAATTAAAATAATTTTATTTATTTTTTAAATTATAGATATATATGGTATAATTAATTATTTTAAAAATAATTATGATGATGACAGCAGTGATAATTTAACTACGGTGGATACAGTGAAACTAGCGCAATGGTCAACCGCGGTTACAGTGACGGTGCCGACAATAATAAGAGTATCTATAATGTTACAAAAGAGCATGGAAGATAGAGGTTGAGGGTGACTCAATTTGCAATATATCATGGACCATTTTGGGATCTAGAAGCGGTGAGATACATTTTGAAGCAAGAAGAAAATCGGCAACTTCTTTTCGAGGGAAAGAATTCTGACGTTTGGTTCTAATCATGTTTCGGTGAAGCAGATGGTGTCTCCTAAATGCTAGCTGTCCGTAGGAGACCTTATTTTCCACGAGTTTATAGGACCTACGTCACTTCAAACTGTAGGGTGCGCGCCATAGTTCATGCAGGGGAATTTGGGAAAAGCTGTCCATCTGGTTACTGAACATTTTGTAGGGGCCACAGCTATCCTAGCTATTTCTAATTCATTTGAAATGAAAGAGGTATCATGTACTCATTTATTGTTCTTTTGTTTTCTAGCTATGCTAGTAAACACACACACGTACAGAGACAGAGAGAGAAGGTGGTTTAGAATTTGTCTTAGGTTGTTGGTTTGGCCATTTGCATGCTTATTTTTTAGACTTGAATTTTCTTTTAGATTGAAATTGAAGTCCGATCATCAAAACAAGAATCCTGTTGGAAGTAAGCCCAGCTATTTGAGTGCTTTTTCCCTCACAAAACCGGGCACACACACGAGGCAAAATGATGCTGCCTTTTTTTTCTTTTGGGTGTGCTGCAACCATTCCCATAGTAGTATTCGTAAGAAAAGGCAGTACAAGTGGTGGTCAGACTTCCAAAACACTACAGGAACAGTGATTATCCCGCCAAGTTGATACACAAGATGAACAAAAATCCCAGAACCCAGAGATTGTACTGACTCCAGTTGTGGACGTGAAAGCCAAGACCTGTAGCCCATCTAAACCATACCTGTAACATCCCATCGTAATATTGCAGCGAGGACCCCGGACAACTGGATGTAGAGTAGAGAAGAGCGCCTGAAGGACTCTAATAGGCCTTTAACCTGAGCGACTGCTGCCGCATGCATGGCATCTTTTGCCATCAGATAACTTACCTTTGTGGAAGATGGAGGATTCTCCTAATTGCATGGGTTCGGTTGCCACCTTTGTGGCCCCTGGTGCGCGTTAGTCTCCCTGTTATGTGACCGAGTGCCCGCTGCAGAGTTCGAATCAATGAGCATGTCGGCAATTACGACCTCCGCCTCCGATGCTGGAGCGACGGCATCGAGCACAATGATGCTTTAACCGGATGAAGAAATACTGCAAAAGTGTGGAGAAGGCATGTCAGGGATATGAGTAAAGGTTTAGGTTTTGGTGTCAAGAGTTTCTAACCTATAAAAGGTTTATGGTAAAATCTTTAATTAGCCACAAGCAAAATCCTAGAGCCAAAAGACTGCTAACGTGATTTTACCATATAAAAAAAAAATGGAGATTTATTCATTCAAATGTGTTTCTCGTATGTTGATTATGCACAGATGTTATGATCTCTTATATATGAAGAATCAATGTTTTGGGAAACTTGCCATGATGGAGTGTCTCTAAAGTTCAACTTTTGAACTCTCTAATATTTTCTCGTGGGAAGACTTGGTGTACAAAAAGCAGTAGTGTTTGTATATTTACGATATGCAAAGTCTCAAATAAAAACATAACCGGTAGATGAAAGAAAATTATTGAAGAAATATTACTAAGTATCATATGTGAAATGACATGCCATGTTGTTGCTGGGTGTATTGACACATCAAACATCTTAAAATGTGAGGTGTTAAAATATGGCATACTCAATTATCTATCAGCCAACATACTCAAACTATCTTCAAAACCTTCTAAGTTCATTCTGCAGTCCTTCAGGCTTCTATTCTTATTCAAAGTTGTTTCTCTTGGCAGCTAATCAATGTCATACCCATTTGACTGTGTGGATTTTGATTTACAGATTATCCTAAACAATATTTGACTGGTTGGAACTAGGATGAAGACGTATATTGGAGAGCCAGTTGTGACAATGGTGCGGTTCCTGCAGAAGTTGAAGAACAGGTAGTCCTCTTCCCGTAGCTGATGTAACTTCAAATGCGATAAATTGACCGCCTTGCAACTTTTGTTTCTTTTTTTTTCTCTCTCTCTTTTCTGTTGGCACAGGTTTGGATAAAGAAATAATCATTTTTGAGTACAAGAAGAAGAAGAACCATCGAAGGACTATTAATTAGTCACCTAGATATTCTAGAGCACCCAGATCGATAGCAATTCAACATTCTTAGTATTTCACCCATTTTGCCAAAAAGGTTTTGAAGAAAATGCTAGATATTCTGGTTCCGAAGTCGATGACCTCATTCGATCACTTACACAGCCTAACACATGGATAAGGATCACTGCCATCACTAGATATCAAGACTTCCCATACGAGACATTGCCTAAGATGGTGCCTGCCTAGGATACCAGTGAGGGAGGGTCAGTTCGGTAGCAAGCATTGATGCAATTTGAAGCTGGATGTTGGAACAACGCATTGGCTCGCTGATCATGTCATCAAACCCAAATCTTTTAAAGATGTGAATGCTCTTTTTTTTTGGTAGCTCAAAATGATTATCTGTCGTAGACGTTTGTAGGAAATTGATTTCCAAAAGGAGAAAGCTATTCATACGTTGATATGTTGTTTTAAAGCTCATTCATCAAAGATGCCATGAAATGAAATTAATCAATGAGCCATTCTCATGGTTAATTGTGGTGTTGGCTCAATGATTCTTGGGAAGCCAAAAACCTTTTCAAGACCTTTTTTTGAATTAAAGTTATGTGTTTTAATAGTTATTATTCGAAGTAATAACAATGAGTAATAACATTTGACTATTTCTTTTTTGAGTTATGGCATAGTTTATCTAATTATGTTATAGTCTTATGATCATTGTTGTTGATGGTGGTGTTGTATAGTTAGCCGTATGATACATTAACATCAATATCATGGAATAATAATTCCTGATGTAATAACTTGTTGAAATGATGTCAATAAGAGCTGGCTCGATTGTTATATGAGAATTAGGTGCAACACATATATACTAGTTGGAACACATGTAATGAAAGCTTTTTCATGTTATTTATGTTGATCTCATGATTATGAATCAAAAATCATCGATCATCACAAAGTTTATGTGATGTTCTGTACTTCACTGATGCAATGCAGGTGGTCTAAAACTTGCTATAGCACGGCCTGAGTCATTATTATTTAAACCAAGTTGACTCGAGATTGCGGTTAGTTATAGGTCAATTACTGTATGCTAGTGCCGAGCATATGCAATGTAGGTGAATTCAAGGACGGTGACTTTGATCTTATCTGATTCAAGTTTTTTCAGAAAAAAAATTATATCAACTGACCAGTCTTGCTTGCTTGGACAAAAGGTGAAGTCCAAGAAGTAGTTTTGTTATTATTGGATTGAGTATGTAGTTTGTGTTGTTACTGCATTAGGATCTAGGTCAATTACTGCATGCTAGTGACAAGCATGTGGTCAATGTAGGCGGACTAAAGGATGGTGGCTCTGATCTTATCCGATTCAAGTCTATTTTTAAAGTTATCAACTGACTATTCTTTCTACGTGGACAAAAGTGAAATCCAAGAAGTAGGTTTCGTTGTCATTGGATTGAGAAGTAGGTTTTGTTGTTATTGGATTAGTTATAGGTCAATTAATTACTATATGCTAGTGTGAATGTAGGTGAATTAAATGATGGTGTCATCAAATCTGATTCAAGTCTATTTTTCTAATTTATCAACTGACTGGTCGTCTGGTTGGACAAAAGGTGAAGTCAAGAATAATTTTGTTGTTATTGGATTGAGAAGATATTTATCATTAAGTATTTTGTCGAAGCTTTCGATATATTGTTTTCAATTCTAGGTTTATCAAATTGAAGTTCAATAACCAGGAAGATACTAGACTATTGCCTAAACAATGGTAAGTTTGGAAACTAACATTACTTCCAAATCCAAATCGGCAAAATCACCATCTTATGGCTTGACCCCACAATAGCATGCATCATCACCAACTAAGTAGAGGTTGGTTTCTTAGAGTTTCAGAGGAGCAGCTGCACTCTAATGCTTGTTTCTTCCTCTTGAGGATAATGATGTCCATTATTTTATACAACTTTTTTGCAAGACTAAGAAGACCATGGTCTCTATTTAACGGAAGAAAA
This sequence comes from Elaeis oleifera, assembly GCA_000441515.1. Classification (NCBI taxonomy): domain Eukaryota; kingdom Viridiplantae; phylum Streptophyta; class Magnoliopsida; order Arecales; family Arecaceae; genus Elaeis; species Elaeis oleifera. The sequence goes on from KE504871.1 coordinate 333,190, forward strand.
AGAGGAAGAGTAGATTCTACGCGCCTTTGACACGGGAGGAAAGGGGATGGAAATCTGAAAGGATATTTGGAATCGCTAATGAGCACATGTAGCAGTTGGCATGGCCCATGCTAATTTCCTGGTCCTTGGTCTCTTGTTACATTGGTAAGATTCTGGTCGTTGGATATTAGATTCAAAATGTTTATTGTATTGAATTGGATGATAGCAAGACACCTTTTCTCTTTTTCCCCTTCTCCCAAGCTAAATTGAAGAAAATAATAAATATGTTTTAATAACCTATAAATCTCATACTCAAAAAATAATGGACTGTGAATCCACCATTCTTTTGAATTGGTAATGTGTAGTACCATGGAGTGCTTCTTTGGATGGCATCGCTTCCTACCATTTGAAAAAGGAGACGAGGATTTGACTCCGATCGAATTGGCTCTCAAAGGGGTACTGAGTATAAAGTAGAAAGGGTGGGGATTATTCCTCTTAAGCACAAAAAATGAGAAGAAAGTAATATAAAATGTGTCCCACAATAAGGGAGGGGTGGGGGGGGGGTGGGGG
>KE504871.1:333758-349555 GCA_000441515.1 Elaeis oleifera
TATATATATATATATATATATATATATATATATATTTGTTAAAGTCATTAAGATATATTTAATGGAGAGTGGAAGTACCCTTACACTTCAAGTGCACCAAAACCCATCTCGACTTCATCATATTGGTTTAGATTCGTTTTCTTTTTGTTGAAGAAAAGCATAGAATATTTTCAAACCAGGTCCCTATCTATGTAACCCTCGTTAACTGATGACTGGGAGATGAAGATGAGAGCTCTTAGTCAAGGCAAGCCTGGTGGACTTATATTGTCATTATATTGTCGGTTCTGACTACAGAAGGAAAATCTAGTTCATTGAAGACGGCGAGCCCACACCTTCAACATAGGCCTCTATATTGGTCAGAATTTTGCATATGATGTAAAGACTCCTAAAATCATTAAGTTGACAACAAACTCTTCGAGGTGCCCTAGCTTTTATTATGCTTAGGCAAGAAGGAATAGCTTCCGGAGAAAGTTGAGTTTGCGGTATAAAAGACATGTGAAAGAGGGTGACATTTTGAAGGTTCGAGCCAATTGATTTTTCATATCACTCATAGTATTTTCACTTTCACACAGCATGCATGCCTAAAATTTTATTCTTCATCATTGATTCTATTTTCGCATCTCAATCACTTAAGTTACTTCATCCTATAATGATATTTGAAGTAGATAGACATTATGGTATCAGAGCATATTAATATTTTCCCAGCCTTCCATGATGACATAACACATGCAAATGGGTAGGTCCAACAATTTTATAATGGAGGGGATATCCATTTGGGGTTCAGTTAATTCAATGCTAAAAGCAATTGTTGGACAATAGTTAGCACCAAGTTTCATCAAGTTTTATTATAGATGGAGCCATTTGTTGTTATAGATGGCTTTTCCAATGGATCAAGCAATCTTGGCTATACTGGATGGCATCTGTCTTGCTCACACCCTAGTTTCCAGAACTAGTTATAGGAAGAAACTAGCTTTCTTTTAAAACTTCAAGCGTTGTCAAGTACAAAATATTCTACCTTCACATTCTACCAAACATGAAACTATACTGCCTTGATCTCACAATCCAAAAATAATAACAATATTGCAAAGCTAGATGAGAGGCACCTACATGTGCATTTTCACAACTTCTATTGACGCTCTCACGCCCCAGCAGAGCATGTTGTGTCCTAGTGGCACTCACTGGGGGTGACTTTAGCCTGCTCTATATGCACTTTGGAAGATTTTAGCTAGTGGCCAGCACCCGACTTAATAAAACTACGATGATATCACTTATTCTAATATCACTTATTATAGATCCGATATCATCCGTTACAGTAGAAAGAAAGAAGAAATAAATAGAATATATAATCAAGTACGTGGATAGCCCAAGTGCTACTTTTACGAGGTATGCAAACTTCACTATAAGAAAAAATAAATACAAGAGGAGAATACCCACTCTCAACTCTCATATATACATCTTTTTCAACTAGAAGTCATCCTCACAAATCTCTCAAAATCCCTCAAGGAGATCCTCTCACAGGGCTGCCAGTACCAGGATCCTCGACGTCCTTGGATACTTCCTGTGATGGACAACTACATCATGCCTCTCTGTAGCTGCTCTGTCTGACGCTCTACTGGACTCTGCTTGCATCTATTCTGCCTGCTACTCACGCTCGGCCCTCTGCTGGACTCTCTCCCAACGGCTGCCTGAGCTCCCTCGGCTTCTCTACTGCTGCACATCCCTCTGGGCTGCGCTCTCTGCCGACTGCCTCAGCCCTCAGCCCTCTCGACTGCCCTTGTCTCTGCTCACCACAGAGCTGTTTAAAAGCCCCAAAATCGCATTCAGATCGGAATCAGAGTCTTGATCGAAGTCCACAATTCATCCTGACCGTTCGATCTTCACCGCAACTCACTCTGGCCGCTTGATCGTACCTCTGCTGCACCCTCTCATGCCTAATCAAGTCCTCCCAGGCGTCCGATCGAGACCACATGCAATGATGGCCATCCGATCGTGCATTAGACTTCAAAAAATATAGGAAAACCACCTTGGATCCACGGTGGACCGCGAGAAGCGCCTGGGAAATGCTCTCGTGGTCCATGGCTCTAGCCATGGATCGTCGATCTGCGATGGACTGGGGTACCCAGTGCCCACTCGCTGGCTGGGTCGGCCCGCGTGTGCCCGCACGTGTCCATGCTGGGCCGTGTGCTCACTCCGCCGCCAGGCCTGGCCTGCTCCGCCACGGCCTCCGCCGGCCCATGGGCCGCACCAGTCTTCATGCTAACTTCTCTCACATGTATGTTCACCGTCTAGATTTCGTTTGGGCTGTTCTTGAGCTCGTTGAACTTCATTCGTTGTTGCGGACTTTGTTATGAGCTCCTTGTGGATCGAATCTTGAGGTATATTTTCTAACAATATCCAATCTCGACTCAATATTCGGCCTCCACCTGATTTTGAGAGCTTTTGGATCTCGCTTCCATGCCCTAGGGCAAACGCCTGCTACTCATGGATGGATAAATATGAGAGTCGAGCCAGACCACTCGATCCCATCTCTATCATATCTTTTGACTTGAGACATGCTCGGGATAACCACTGGGCGACGTCGCTCATCATCCTTCCGAATTTTCCATCTCATGCCCGATCTATATCCACCTGGAGCTCTACCTCGCATTGGGCTCTCGCTGGCATCCTCCATGTAGATGGCTCTTCCTTGCACAAGAGAGTATCGATCAATCCCTTACGGTAGATCTCTATCTTGATTGCGTCTGTCTTCTCCATCTTCGATCTTGACCACCACCGTCGTAACCTGTGCTGGTACCAACCCAGTTCTGATATCAATTGTTGTGATATCACTTGCTCTGATACATAATCAAGTACGTGGAATAGCCCAAGTGTTATATCTATGGAGCATGCAAACTTCACTATAAGGAAAAACAAATACAAGAAGAGAACATCCATTCTCAACTCTCATATACACACTTCTCTCAACTAGAAGCTATCTTCACAAAAGCTCTCTCAAAATCTCCGAAGGAGATCCTCTCACAAGCTGGCCAGTATCAGGGTCTTCGATGCCCTAGACGCTTTCTGTGATGGACCACTACATCATGCCTCTTCGTAGCTGCTTTGCTGGGCTCTGCCTACTACTCATGCTCGATGCTCTATCGGACTCTCTCCCGATGGTTGCCTGATCTCCCTCAGCTTCTCTGCTGCTGCACGCCCTTTTGGCTGCACTCTCTGCCGACTACCTCAGTCCTCAGCCCCTCTCGGCTGTCCGTTATCTCTGTTCGCCCATAGGGCTATTTAAAGCTCCAAAATCATGTTCAAATCGGAATCAGAGTCTTGATCGAAGTCCACAATTCATTCTGACTGTTCGATCTTTACTGCGACTCACTTTGGCCACTCGATCGCGCTTCTGTTTCACCCACTCACACCTGATCAAGTCCTCCCAGGCGTCTGATCGAGACCGCACGCGATGATGGCCATCCGATCGCGCACCAGACCTCAAAAATACGGGAAACCACCTTCAATCCACAGTGGACCGCAAAAGCACCTGAGAAACGCTTTCGCAGTCCACGGCTCTAGCCATGGACCGCCAGTCCACGATGGATCGGAGTACCCAGCACCCACTCGCTGGTTGGCCGGCCCACGCACGTCCGTATTGGGCTGCATGCATACGGCCAGTCTGTACGCTACCGCATGCGCTCGCTCTGCCCCGGCCTTCGCCGGCCCATGGGCCCCTCCAGCGATCCATGGACTGTATCAGTCTTCGTGCTGGCTTCTCTCACACATATCTTCACTGTCGAGATTCTGTTTGGATTGTTTTTGGGTTTGTTGAACTCCATTCGTCATCGCAGACTTTGTTATGGGCTCCTTGTGAATCGAATCTCGAGGTTTTTTTCCTAACAAAAACTATTGTGATCCTACCTCTAAGGTATAAAATGAATCCATCAGGGACAATGGCAGATACACCACAATCTCTTCCTTTTAAAATTTAAAATAAAAAATTCCCGAGATCAATGTTAGTCCAAGTATTGGGATCTTACTTAGATCCGTTAGCAGGAGAGCCTCAACCCAGAGCCTAACCGTAGACAGGGAATAAGTTCTCTGGGGCCCAGACGTGGACACCAACTATGTGCAGCAGCGTCGACGAAATGAGACCGAGAAAGAGACCTGACGCCGCAGCGAGCAACCGCATGAAGGAATCACCAAAAATTTATTCCGAGGAAAATTAATTTTCAGCAAAGTAACTATTCTAAAATTAGGTTGAGAAAGATGATCAAATACCAAATATCTTTTTAATAAAATTACTTTTTTGATCTCAGAAACTTTATTTGCGTTATATATACACTCATGCATTTAAAAAAATCTCAATCACTTATCAAAAAAAAAATCTCAATCAAATCTTTATTGTTATATTTCAGGGCAATGTGATTCCTCCATCCATCATCTCTTATATGACATTGGTTGATCATTTGCAAATAACAAAATATTCTTTTCACTGTCATTTTTTCCTTCTTTCTCACTACCCTCTTCCTTTTGGTATTCTTCTTCTACATAGAAACATGTTCGCTCTACTTACCTCCCTCCCGCCCCCATGACAAAAATATATTCTCTTCCATTATACTCTAGCACACAAACATATTAGATTGGTTGTCCCAGCCAAGCCAACCTTACCTTCTCTCTGCCCTCTATCTATGTTGTCCCTATCCTTCTGATCAACATTGACACCAAGGACCCAACCTTTGATCAAACTCCTTTCCATTATTGAAACCCTCACCATTAATGACATGGCCAAAGTTGATGAGAGCAAATAACATTTCATTCAAAAAACTTGGCTCATTTGTGGCATTTGCTAGGATATCTCCATTTTATTTTCCTTCAATATTCTATGATCTTCTTTGTCCGGAACACCATAAGCTTTAACATTGCTCATCGAGTAGGAGGTATTCTAAACAACTTCTTAGTAAAGCTCATAGTGCCCTAGATAATTTTTATCATAAATAAATTTAGTATATTTTTGTATATCCATAAATATATATTATAAGTTTATAAATCTATGTATTAATAAATAAATGTATTGATTACTAAAATTGCCATGTTAGACTTATTAGTAATTAATAAATATTATTAAATTTTATTAGTAGTTAATATTTATTAATATAGTATATAATTTCCATTAATATATTAACAATAAATAATTATAATTATAATAATTAGTATAAATATATAGTTGAAATGTATTAAGTATTATTATAGATGTATCATATTAACATAGATAATATGTTTAATAATAAAATATTAATATTATTATACCTAATATCTATTTATAATATTAATATAATTAATATATTAATTATATAATATAAGTATTATAGTATTAACATAATATAAGTGAAGTTATTTTATCAAATAATGATAATTTCAAATTATCTTCACTTGATAATCTCACATAGGAAAAAAAAATGCCACCTCTAGTAATATTATTTCATTTTTTTATCAAATAATTATGAGATATATTATTTATTTATAAATTTTTTATATTCATTTTTTATCATAATCTGATGTGAGAGATATTTTTATACGATATTAGCCAAATGAATCCTAAAATGATATGGTTGGGCTGGACCAAAGAAGCATATCTGATTCTTTCTCATGCAACTTTATCTAATCACAAATCTAGCTCCATCCCTTCCACCTTTTATATCAATGCTTTTCTCCGGCCACTTTCACCGGCTTCTGTTGTTCTGCTGTTCTTATTCGGACGGGAATTTCTCGTCCTCTTGCTTCTGTTTCCTTTGCTTTGGTTCTCGCTCCCGTCCAAGGAACCCTAGTCCCCACCGCCCGCTTGGGTTCTCTGACAGCTTGAGTTCTCGGATTCCTTGTTCTTTGGAAGCGCCGCTTCGAGGTTCGCCCCTTCCCTCTCTGTCTCTCTCGCCTCGAAGGCGCGATTTTCTGTGTACTTATACTGGTTTCTGCTATCTTTTGATATTTCCTGCTCGGTTCCACTTTCCTTGGAGGTAGCCTGTGTTCTGATGAAACTTTTGCGTGCGATGCCTCTGTTGGATTGAAAAATCTTGTTGAGATTTCGTGTTTTAATTGGTTAAAGTTTGCCCTTTTTGGCTTCAAGACTCACGCTTTCGCTTCGTTCATATATATATATATTTTAATTTGTTTTTAGTCTTATTTTGTCGGATTCTTGAAAATTTTGGCTCTCGATGCAAGAACGCATGCGGGATTCGCGTTTCTGTAGTTAAGACCCGATTGATTTTTACAGTGTTGGTCTGGTTGCCGTTGTGATTTCTTGATTTGTTAGGGTTTTTCTTTGTTTTTCTTCTTTTGTTTTTTTGTTCCGTCTATGTTTGGTCTCTGAAGAAAACTGTCACCGTTTGCTCTTAGAAAAGGAAAAACCCTCATCTTCAGTTCGAAGATAGACTCATGTTCCGTATTCTATGTGTAGCTGTGTCTTTCTCACTGCTGCTTCAGATACGGAAGGTGGTGGTATATAAAGGTCTAGTGATTCCGGAGTGTTATTTACTATATACAAGCATATAGTCTTATGATTCATTAGTATTAAGTTAATTTCTTGGCTGCTACCTATATCTGATGACATGAACAACTTTAAAGCTATTAACTTTGTCCTTTCTCTTACTATTTTCCTCATACAGACTCATCATCAGTGGTTTTGGGAACCTAAACATAGTCCCTGCTTGAACTTTGCTCGTGACATTAGGTTTGTCTAGCTCTCACAAGCTGGTTCATGCCACTGTTTTACAAACTAGCGTCTCTGTCTACATGCTGGATTCTTCTAGTACCAGATCCCCCCAGTAAGCTTATTGATCTAACACCTATTTATGTCAGTATTTTTGGGCAAGTTTTTGGTAGCATGCTTTGGCTGATTGGAACTTTTCATCAATCTATTTTGGTAAAAGTGTTATCTGTATGGATTTGTCAGATCAGATTCATGTCCTTATTGCAGCTTTTAATTTAGTTAAGTTCTCTAATCTTTTGGGTGTCATGCATGTTTCTGTTCCTCTGTTTTAAAGAGTATATGTTGTTCAAATGATGACGCTATTCTAATATCATGATGTCTACTGGTTTTACTCACAACGTAACCTCTTCCATTTTTCTATTTTAATGTTTCAAAGGAATACTCTTATTGTTGTTGTTATGTAAATATGTTGTGGTTATTAGTTCACTTATTTTCCTTAATGGACTGATTGTGCTGTTGGGTTGTATTGTCTTTGGTTTGATAATTAACTTATCCTATAATGTTTTTCATGAGTTTCCATCGTAGTAATTTCTGTTAATGGAGAACCAAGGTCTGAAAACTCAGTTTTAGTTTTGATTTTTGCCAGATAAAATTGGTATTTTTTTTGCTTTCAGCTTCAGTTCCAACAATTTCGATTGATAATTACTGCACAACTAAAACATCAACCGCAATTAGGGAAGTAAGCCTAATAAAAAAAACTATGTTGAGGATATAAATTAGAAATCATTTTAAGTATGGTACATTGATTTGGATGTTGGGAAATTTCATTTTGTTGGTTTTGCAATAAGATCATAAAAATGTTATTTTTGCAAATGTGATATCAAAAATCACAATTTGGGTATAATATGCCATTATTATTACTTTTTTATGGCAATATGACAAAGGATAATTGAAATGGCTATAAGATCTGAGTTTAGGGTATTTTCATTAATGCCAAAAGCTTTATTTCATGCTCAATCTCTTGGGATGCAAGGTTGCAGTGGTTTAAGTTAGAGAAGTGTTTCCAAGATTGAAATAAATGAAGAAATGACAAAAAATTGACATTCACAGCTCATACATAATGAATTTAGCCTTGGACATTACTCTGAAATGGCCCAGTTTTTAGATATTCATTTAGTGAATCGAAAATGCTTTGACTGAAACTTCGGAGCACATTGAAAACTTAAGCACCAGAAGACTCCTACTCTATCTTCATGCCTCTTCCAAAACCCTGCTATCTTAATTCTCCAAGAAGCATAATTTGATGCTTCTTTCTTGCCCGTCTGATCCCAAATCTGCCATTGCTACTTAGTAGAGCCTCTTCTCTGACCTCATCTTGCACATTTTGCAAGCACCAATCTAATCCAAACTATGCCTGTAAAGGGACAGCCCTCTTCATCTTATCAAATATATTAATATATGTTTGAATTCTCTTTCTCCCTCTATTATGCCCAGATCTTCCACTGGCACTCTAATTCTTTGATGCCATCAAACTAGTTGACATCCTGGTATATATAACTTTGCAAATAATTAAATCATGGGATCCTGTGATCAATACTTGACTTTTTTTTTGAATTTGCACATACACATTCTAAAATGTTCAAAATTTACACCAGATGTGCGTGCAATCATGCATGACTGTTGTGAGCTAACAAATGCTTAATATCTACAATTCGATAACCATGACTAGATCTGTGTAATAGTGCAATCGTTCATGCAATAAATGTGCAGATCTGGCAATTGACATATTAAGGTAAGCTACTGTTATTACTATTTCTTTTATTTTCTTTATTTTTACAATACTAATTTCTTTTTTCTATACATTATATATCCTTGCCTAAATCACTCACAGAACTACAACCTGACAATAAGAAACCAAACCCGACCAAGAATATTAAGAAACCTTATGGACTTTTTCTTATAAATAAAAAAAAATACTAACGGCTTTTGGTATGGTTGACCCTCTTACAATACTAAATCATCAAGTCTGGTAAGGATGAAGTTGTGGTAGAATAATGTTATTGAGGGATATAGGTGCATCGGAAATGCTTGTAACCATTATCAAAGAGGGCGGGGGGGGGGGGGGGGAGAGGAGATGCTTGGAGTGGATTCTACCTCACTTGGTTACTGGGTCCCCAAGGACTGTTGCTTTGCAAAGCTGAATCCAAACTAGATTGGCTCGCTGGACAGATAACCTGATGATCCAGAAATCAGTTTCCCAAAGGAAACTGAGGCTGACCCTTGATGAGTTTCAGGTCAACCAAGCCCATCAACTGACTGATTGGAACTAGGTCTGAAACCTAGATGTCTAGCAGGCCTGCACGGGATCTGAGTCAGATTTTATCCCAGCTTAATTCATCAAATCTGTGTCACCTCAATGACATGATGGAACATTTATTTTAGTTTACTCTTTTAGGCTATGGAAGTTGGTCCAAGAAGCTGGTGTGGCTGTAGTATTGTAGTTAGGTTGCTCCACCTTAGTTCATCACATAAAAAAGCTCTAATCCTTTATAATTAGGCTGGCAAAGGATGGGCCTTGTTGTAATGGTAAGGTTGCTCCACTGTGACATGGTGTCATGGATTTGAAATATGAAAACAGCCTTCTGTATGTCAAGGTTGTGCACATCTGACCCTCCCCATATTCTGCAGTGGTGGAAGCCTTGGTCACTAGAATGCCCTTCTTTCAGGGGTGCCGCTTCAATGACAGCGTGCTGTTCTACCAAATGATGACCTGATATGATGCCCAGCTAAGTGTAGTTCTATTGGTAGCCTATTGAATCTTTTGTTGCATGTCATCAATCCACATTTCATGGCCATTCAGCAAGATTGAGTGATATAATTATTGGCCAATCACTTACAAGTTAAGCTGTTCATTGATATACCACCTCTTCAGCTTGAGCTTAATTGATGGTGCATGATGTTGCATTAGGCCACTAACCTGTCATTTAGTCCTTCATACACTCTCTAAAGTGGTCGCTTTTCTGTTTGATAGGATGGGAAATTCTATGGTTGCCTCAAGTCCTATTTTCATCTGAATTATGGGCTGAACAAGTTAGCAGCTGGCCACAATCATGTCATGGGCTTGTTGGATTTCTTTCATGCAGTAAAGTAGGCATTTGGCCCCATGCTTTTAGATAATGTCCATGTTATATTTTGAAGCATTGAGCATTTCTAGATATTGTTGAGACTTGTAATGCTCACTCATAGAATTTGTTCAGAAGAGGCTATTTCATAATGTTCAAAGGGTTAATCTCTTACAAAGTTGATAGTACTAAAAGGACTTAGGAAATTTTTATATCAGCTTTCTGAATTGCATGTGGTACTTCTTAATTATGCACTATATATCCCATTTGCCTTGAATATGCACTTAATAAAACTACTGTTGCTTTTAGTTTTCATATTATGAATATAGTGTTTGCTTTGTGGAGAGTTTAATTTGAAGTAATCTTGATTTTGTTGGTTCAGCTATGTTATCTGCTAATTAGTTTTTCTCCAACAGGAACATTGGTTGCTTTGATCATGTCTAATGACAGCAGTTTTTGCGAATCATCGGTTGTAGCCTAATCTCAGCAATTGTCTATGTAGTTCTTCTCTCTAATTATTTGGAAATGGACCGTCATGATACCTCAGGATTTGTTAGTGGAGGAGGCAATTACTTCATGGGCCTCTGACCTCTGTTTTAATTCTTGTTAACTACTAAGTCCCAGAAGTCAGGCTAAACTGTTGGTTGAGATTGGAGTTTTTTCCTTAAATAGTGGCAATGGATAACAGATTTGGGTTCTCTGGACTTCCTGTCAATGCCTCATCTATAAATTCTTCCATATGTTGGAGCAGAGCTGGATCAGGGGCTGAATATCATGCAGACACCACATTGTGCCTTGATTCCCCTGGCACCTCCAGTGGCTATTTTAACTTGAAGGGAAAAAGAGGAAGTGGGATGATATTGATGGAACTGAAGTTCCAAAAAATGCTTCACTGTGCCTAAGTTTAGGGTGTTCTACAAGTTTGTCAGACAGCAGCAAGAGGAGCTCAACAACTGCCTGTATGATGTCTTCGCCCAAGGAACTGATGATGAGTCTTCCATGGCTTTGGGCCTAAGTTTCATCTTAATCTTGGCAATGAAAATGCACCGAGCCAACAGAAACCTGCTATTGCTGCTCCAAAGGATCCTAAGATTGACCTTCAGCTAAGTCTTTCAGTAGGGCCATCTCAATCTGTTATTACTAATAGCTCTCCATGTTCAGCCCAACATCCAGGTATCTTGGATGGATCAGTAATGGTTGGTTCAACGCCAACTGTTGATGAAGGATCAACATCATCTCGGTGGAAACATGGGAATAATTTACTACCATATCTATCTGCCCCTGAGAAAAATGGCAGATTTTTTTCGAACCAAACGGTTCCTGGGGAATCTTCTTCAGTTCCAGTGCCCGATCTCTCATCTATGTTGACCAAAATGCTGAAAAGTCCGGTTGCCTCTACTTCCGGGATTGCTCACCCAGAGCAGCGTAGCAGCAGCACAAAAACTGTCGCTTCCAGGGATGTGGAAAAGGGGCCAGAGGTGCTTCTGGGCTATGCATAGCCCATGGTGGTGGGCGCAGGTGCCAGAGAACTGGTTGCCACAAGGGAGCCGAGGGCAGGACCATCTACTGCAAAGCCCATGGAGGTGGCCGCCGATGCCAGTACCTGGGCTGCACAAAGAGTGCTGAAGGCCGAACTGATTACTGCATTGCTCATGGTGGTGGTCGCCGTTGCAGCCATGAAGGCTGTACTCGAGCTGCGAGGGGAAAATCTGGTCTATGCATCAGGCATGGTGGTGGCAAGAGGTGCCAGAGGGAGAATTGCACCAAGAGTGCAGAAGGTCAATCTGGTCTGTGCATCTCCCATGGGGTGGCCGTCGCTGCCAATATCCACAATGCACTAAGGGTGCACAGAGCAGCACAATGTTTGCAAGGCACATGGTGGAGGTAAAAGGTGTACATTTCCAGGCTGCACCAAGGGAGCTGAAGGAAGCACACTCTTCTGTAAGGGGCATGGTGGAGGAAACGTTGTGCATTCCAGGGTGGTTGTTCAAAGAGCGTGCATGGTGGGACTCAGTTCTGTGTTGCCCATGGTGGGGAAAGAGGTGTGCTGCACCAGAGTGCACTAAGAGTGCTAGAGGGCGGACTGATTTCTGTGTTCGTCATGGTGGGGAAAGCGCTGCAAGTTTGAGGGTTGTGTGAAGAGTGCTCAGGGGAGCACTGATTCTGCAAGGCACATGGGGGTGGTAAGCGCTGCGCTTGGGCCAAGCAGGGTCAGTTTTTGGAGCTGGCAGCCCCCCTTGTGATCACTTTGCCAGGGGCAAAATTGGGCCCTGTGCTGCGCACACTGCACAGGTTGAAGACCATCAAATTCACGGGGGCCACATATTGGGAGCAGTCACTGGCCAGTACCCAGCACCCAGCAAATCCGAGAAGATGAAAGAGGTCGTTGTTGATCAAGATATGTTCTCCAAGATGGGAGCTGGCAGGGAAAGTCAACTGAGTTGGAGCAGGCTTGATCAGAAGACACTGATGCATCCTGCAAACCCTCTCCATTCTGGGGTAATTTCTCTTCCGGAAGGTAGGGTGCATGGTGGGAGATTAATGGCGGTGCTGTCTAGCAATGCAGGTCTCGCGAGCCACTCTGGAAGCCAAGTTGAGGGTGGTAACTCTGAGCAGGGTGTACCATCTACTTCTGTTCCCAAGTGGCTGTAAAGACAAAGCAGTGAGATCCCTCTGTTCCATCCGTTGCTCTGTTTGATTTGGTTCTGGCATAGTGCGCTTTCTTCCCTGTGCTTGGGTTTTCCTCAAGTGATTCATGTGAAAATGAGGAAATCAAGCTTTTCTCATTCCTTGCTTGTATTGCCTAGGACTTGTATGTAATTCAATTGATGCCCTTTGTGAGATAAATATGGGGAAAGAAAGCTGGGTCAAAGCTTTTGAGGTGTTTTAGTTTAGCCATCAAAAGTTGTGTTTCAGACATTAGTGTTGGAACGGCGGTTTTCTTCTTTACAAATTGTATATGCAGTTCTGGGGTACATAATCAACTTTTCAGGTGCTATATGTTAAAATATATTGAAATAATAAAATTGTTACTTGTCTGTAACTATCTTTTACATGATATATTTTGTAACTGTAATTTTTTAACATGTAAACTAGGTTATCAACAAATGGTAGTGTCCCTTCTGCAGAAAAGGAATTTAGTTCAGGACAGTTTTCTGGCTACATGGGATGGACTGTAATTCACTGCAGCAGCATGGGGACTCCAATGAAATGCAAGTCCGCAGTACTAAGTTTTTAACATTCTGTACTGTACACAAACATCGGTTTGTTTATCTATCAATATTGTGCATTTTCCTTGTCAATTGATGAGAACCTTTACCATGTACGTGACTATTTTTGCTGCCAGCAAACAGTATGATGGTAGGAGTAATTGATCAGCATTTGGGGATGTGTCTTGCTCAAAATTCCTGGAGTTTTTCTGTTAGATTGGGCCCCAACACCACCCAGACATCTAGAACAAAAGTAACCACCAACCGTGGACCATGCATATGGTGTAATCCAAACAGATGGCGTATATGGGGAAAGGGCATATGGCTGGTATGGCTGCATGCTTCATCAAGTAGGGTGCTTTTGGTTAGTCATTAAAAAATAAGTTTTATTTTTAATTTTAAAAAATAAAATCAAAAAATAATATTTGGTAACATTATAAAAATTAAAAATTAAATAATTATTTTATATGCAAAGCAAAAAAATTTTATTTTTCAAAACTTATTTTCTATTTTTTTTGTTTCTGCACATCTAAAATTCAATAAAAAGTAAAGAGTCTGAATCTTCTCCCTCGTCGAACTCTTCATCTCTCCATCGCTTTATCCCTCCCTTTCTGAATCCTTCTCTCTTGTCGAGCTCTTCACCTGCCGTCCCAAATATTACTTTTGCTTTATAGCAACATAATTACCAATATATTTTATTTTTATTTTACTCAATAGTAAAAAAATAAAAATATTTTTAAAAATCAAAAATCAAAAGGTGTAACCAAACATATCCTAAATTATTAAAATGATTGAAAGAATAATTATATGAAAATAAATACAGTTGCCCTTGCAACTGGGTGGTAAATTTGGGGGGAGACAAATTAGAGAATTGCTGCCTAAGGGCGGTGTATGTTTGTCTAAACTTTCCAACTTAATCCACTTGGATCAAATTTCCCATTCGTTTTTCACTTGTAACCCCCGTGATTATTGTTTTCTTCTAACACGGTCTTATGCGCAAGGTGGTTTATAAATCATTTGAACTAGTGCCGGCAAACCACGTGCCGAGATTAGTTCAAACTAGCCAAAACCACGTGCATGGCTCTTTGACCCACATTCTCACACCACTACAAGTGTTTACCCTCTCCACAACTCGATAGATATATCCGTTCATAATAAATACACCCCCATTGGCGGTTCCTACCTGTCAAAATTGAGATGTTTCATAGTGTGAGCAAAACATTTTTAGCTAGCTAGAGAATTTTAGATCGGTGGTGATGCTTTGTATTCGTGGTCAAACTTGGTACTTGAAATCCATTTCATATTTGATGCTGATATAATAAAGCTTAGTACTTCAAATCCGTAATTCCAACTAACTAATCTCAGCTTTGCATTTGATAGTGATTTTACAAAGCAAAGAAATGTTCTATAAAACACCACCATATATAACAAACACATAAGAAGCGCTCTTCCCTGCATGCTACAAAACAGACGCAGAAGGTTAATATCATACATTGCTTCTTGGTAACACTCGTAGAGGTTGATATCGACACGAAGGCGAAAATAGACTTCACCCTCAAATGCATCTGTCATCAATGTGGCAATCCCTCGAGTCATGAAGAAGTCTCCCGTGCCGCCAACCACCGAGATATCCCTCGTCTTGTTCGTGATAGGATCCGCACCGAGAAAGTTTATGGTCCCCTTCAGCTCTGTTGAGTTGAACACAAAGGTGAAGCCCAGCCATGCCGTGTAGGCCTCCTTCTTGTCATACAAATAGAGGCCCTGAGCTCGGCCTACCGGCTTGGAGTGCAGGTTGTTGTCTAAGGTGATAGGGTCGTCGAACACAACCACGTCCCCGAAGTGCATGAACCAGGCAAGCGTCGTGAGATTGGCCCATGCAGGTGCCCCGACGATGGCCGAGGTGGCGTTGGCAGCATTTTGGCCATTGTAGAGTATATCGTGAAAATGGAATACCAATTAGTTCTTGCATCGGTGGAGGGCACTCAATTTTTTTTGGCTCTCGGCCACCGAGAAGAGTAAGAGGAGGAAGAGAAGGGGTTGGAAAATAAAGGCTCTTCGTCCTTCCATCTCTTCTTTTGTAATCTAAGCAAAAAAAGAGAGGTAGGTTGTTGTGCCAGAGATGCAGGCTTGCTCTCCTACTGTGGCCTATTTAAGCATTGAGGAGGGTTCAAAGGGGTGCCTTTGATTCAAACACATTGGTGTGTTGGCTTAATTTTCTACCTTAGTTATGATCCGGCCAAAGAGAGGAGAAGCCTTCGAGTCCTTGAGCGGTTGTGTTAGTCTTTTTTTTTTTTTTGGGTACAGTTAATTGTGCTAGCTTTCTTTGCACGCTATCATCATCACATAATATACCAAGGAAGGAAATTGGTGATAACAAAGTCTTTACATCACTCCCAAAGATCCTTGGACTACACCATCTGGTCTCTGTCAAACCCTGCCAACTATTGTCAAGTTAGAGCTCAGCATTTTTTTTATACCAAAAAAAAAAATCAACTACCAAGTCCTGGCAAGGTGCCGAAAGCTTACGTTAAGCTAAGGAAGCTGTACAAACGTGTTTTGCTGGACAATTACTTGCTTTAATAAAAATTACGGATAGGATAATAAATTCTGTTAAGATTTGATGTCTCGAGATTCAGCTTACATTGAGCCTATAGCGAGGTTCGCGACGAAAAATGGAGTTCAACGAGATCAAGATCATCCAAAACGGAGCTCGGACGGAGAAGATACAAGCTTTTGAAGTCGGCACGAGATCCGAGGCGGCGGAGGACCGCCGCAGTCGGC
>KE504871.1:354913-366531 GCA_000441515.1 Elaeis oleifera
ATATATATATATTATGTTATGTTATCTATAACATATATAATCTATATTTTATGAATATAAACTATATAATATGATATATCAGATTTTAGTATTATATATTATATATACATATTACTAATATCTATCCATATTTCTTCTAATATTCTTTTATCATATAAATATTATTATATATAATACTATAATCTGATATGTATATATATATATAAATTTTATTGACCGATGGTATAATTGGTGGTCAACTGCCATTCCACTGAAACCAAACAAGAAGTGAATCGCTTGGTTGATTTCAAATCTTTTTGGAACTTGGTTTGTTCCAAATTAATTTGATGTGGAATAGAATATTCTCTCTTCCTCCGTCATCATCAGCTCATGCTTTGATTCGAGTCCGGCTCCTGCAAACGTCTCTCTGCCGGCCATTATCTGTACTGTATCCTCTCTTGAAAAAAAAATGGAAAAAGGGAAAAAGCGAGATCTTGTCCTTCTTTTGCAATTATTTTGTCGGGGAGTTAAGTATGATGCTCATTCTTTTGTCCCACTGGTTTGAGGCTGCTGGCCTGGTTTACATTAGGGCATCTTTAACATAGTTATCTCTGGGTCATATCGGCATCTTTCTTGAGTATGGATCCCCTTCAAGTTTAGAGTGAACTGGACAATGAAGTCGGGACAACATGATTGCCAAACTTAACTGAACCTTGTTCTCTCGTTTTAAAACCTTCTCTGGTTATTTCGAGGGTGTTTGATTCGTAACCCAAACCTGTATCGGAATAAATTGGATCAAAATTGGAATGACCAAATCTTCCAAAAAATTTGATTCGTGACTGGGAATAGAATAGAAATTTGAATTCTTAGGAAAAATAAGGATGGAGTTGTAGATAGATTGGGCTATTCCCATTCAACACCGAAATCGAAATCGAAATGAGATTTCTTCTAACCAAATAATTAAAATAGGAATTATCTATTCACATTCCAATTTCTGACCTTAACTCCTCCTAACCAAACATCCCATTCATTTATTATTTATTTAGATGTACAACATAAGAGAGAAATATGAATAAAATCAAGTGCTGAATTTCTCTAGTTATAAAGATGTTTTTTAGTGCAATTGAGAGACCGGCATTGCTACTTATGCCTGGCTGATCATGTGAAGTGATGAAGATTCAGTCTGATGATTTTTGGAGTTGACTCTACACCCATAATGCCGCTATGGCAGTTTTACGTGATGAGGTTGATTCTAGCCATCTTGAAAGACAAAACACTTTCTTTATTGCCATCCTCCATCCAGAGTAGTTGATGGTTAGCGCACTTGCTTGATGGGCAGTACATCGAATGATTGTGGATTGAAGCATTCTCAAAGATGGCCTTTAATTTATATGCCTCCAACCATGGTAGTATCCCAAATTCCCAATAGACCCTGCAAGAGAGATGGTTCGAGTACTTGGTAGTCATGGTTATACTAAAACAAATTAGCCGTGAGACAGGCCAAAGAATACTGCTTCCATAGCTATGCGGAGAGGGATGACCATTGGGCTGATAAAGCCCATCGTCCAGCCTAGTTAAATGGCCGTCCCACGGTTTTAGAGGTTGGACCTAGCTTGGGCTTTGAGAGGCTAGCCTAACAATTTTCCACTATCATGTTAGCACTTGGTTGGCCCCAACAATCTGTCAGGTTAATGATTGGATGCAGCCCACATATGACGTTTGCACCTTTGTTTGTTTTTGTGGTAACGCAAGTATATAGAAACGAAAATTGCATCACAACGATAAGATTTAGATCTACAACTATATTTCTTCACATAGGATTGTAGAGGTGCTAACATGATATTATAGTCTTTTTCAAAATAATGATGTGAATGTAACAATGTTATGGTCTTTCAACAATCAAATAGTGTAATGAGAAAATTTTGGTATTTCAAGAGTTTTTTTTCCCCTTTTTTAGAGAACAATAGAGGATAAGAGACTCCCAACCATTTATTTTTTCGGTACGAGACTCTCAACCATTTATTAGCAGTCAAATAAATGATTATTTGGTGTTGCACTTCGGAGCTTGATTTGCTTGAGCCAACCGCATAATGTGTAGTTCGGGCTTAGGCTGGGCCATTTTGGATGGAGGGCTGGGTTGAGCCATCAATAGGTAATAGTTTGATTTTGTAATCGCAAGATTTAGTTGTGTCTAATCATTTTAGGCTGATATTGTAGGGTTATGGTTCAAAAAAAATTATTGATTAGAATAATTCTATCGTATAAATTTTGAACCATCTAATAACAAAATAATATATTATTCAAAAAATAAATTTTATTATTAAAAATGATAAATATGATCAACTGACCAATTATAAGTAATAATGAATTTTTGTTGTATTTAAATTTTAATTAATTTAATAATAATATAATTTTTATTAATAAATAATGTATTGATTTGTTATTAGATAGTTCAAAATATATACAGCAAAATCATTCTAACCAATTGTTTCTCCGTGATCCAAATTTCAAATGCTGACGTCCAAATCCTAGATGGATCTTTAGTGGGCCCTCCCTTAATGAACCCATGTCGTTTCAATTTGTTGGGAAGACGAACTGGAGGAATTTACGCGTGGCGGGATGAGGTGGGACCCGAGAAACGTCCAGAAAGACGCCGAAGGCCCGCGCCCACGTCGTGAAAGCTCTGGAAGGCGCCAGCCAGGTCGTTGGCCGTTGGGAACTTCGGAATAAATAGCGATGGAGAAGCCCCTTCAGTTACCCCACAGAGAAGATCGCGAAGCTTCAAAGCGTAAGCAGAGAGGTAGAGAGAAACAAAAGGAGAGAAAGCAAAAGGGTTGGCGGATTGCATCGCACCGTTGCTAGTCATTTGGTTCGTGGATCGCTCGGAAGGTTATAAGCAATCAAAAATCCACCTCATCTGTAAACCCTCTCCCTTCTCTCTCTCTCATCGCTCCTAGATCTAGTCTTTGGGGTTCTTGGATTTTTTTTTTCCTTCTTTAGAGTTATCGGAGCAATGGGGTTGGAAATTTAGATTTCTTGGAGGTTTCTTTTAATTTGAGACAATTAGGTTCTTGGATGGAACAGATGAATTCTTGTCCTGTTACCCTTTTTTTTTTTTTTGTAGAACTGTGTAGCGTAATTTCTGTCTTGGTTTGCATTCTACCCTTCAGAAAATGTGTTCTTGAGCATCTTTGCAACAGATAGAATTCCAACCCTTTAAATCAAAAAAAAAAAAATCCATTGAGCAATCGAGGTACATTTCTCTTCATTGAATAAAATCTGCAACAGATGAACTTAATTGCTTTCATCATTACCGACGAATACCCAATCGAACACTGTGAAAGATGCAACCAAAACCAAGATTGTCTTCCTTCCTCCAACATAAATTGGTCTGGATTTGGGACTTCGTCAAGATTTCATATAAAAGTTTGTATCCATCCCATGTATAATTAGGCTTTTACGAGTCATTTTTGGTAGACTTCCCTGCATTCTTTAGATAGCTGTTTTTAATGCAACCATGGAACTCGATGCCATAAATCTGACACCTTATTGCTAACTTAATCAAAGGGACTGGCCCATTTGTTTTAACTGCTGAGGGATAATTCAAGATATCATCCAATGAAGCCTTATCTTAGTTATGAAGAACATAGTTTCTTGATAGGGGCCATTTCATTTTTCATAGTAGTTTATTAAATTTCAGGCTGGGAGGTATGCGTGATTTGTTGGTCTGTTTCCATCTCTTATTTCTCCTGTTTGCGAGGCATTTTTTATTCAAAAATAAAGTTTGTGACTTCCAGTTGATTATGTAAATTTCATCATGATACGGCATTGTTATTCTTTGAAATGTGTATGGAATTCCATTTGTTAATAGAGTCTCCACTTTTTCTGACGTATTTGGGGATGTTTAGCTTGGACTACATTGTCTAAAATGTGTTTAAACTTGCTTATCTTGTTGTGTTACTGCCACTTTGTTTGATGAGGTTCTTGTTCTGAAGTAATATTCAGTTGCTGGTGTCTGTCTTCTTAGCAGATCTCACTTTTGAGCTGTTGTTTTGTTTCTAATTTTTTTTCTTTTCGTTTTTCTGTGCTTGTTCCTGCAGGATTGACAGTATTATTAATCACTTGCCCTTACCCTGTGAGGAAGGGTAGAAACATCCACAGGTTCTCACTGCCACAGACCCTGTCCTATAAGGTTAAGCTTTATTATTATTACAGACTCTTAAATAATGTTTCCTGCTTACAAATATATGGACCCATACCCTCAGACTTTACCTCACCACAGAGACGCTTACCACGTTCCATATCCTTATCACCACTATCCGAATTGGGAGGCTGTACCCCCTCAAATGAGAGTAGATTCATCTAAATCTCCCTCTTTTGGACCATGGCCTTACAATGGCAGCACTAGCCACTCAAATCCAACTGAATGTCATGGCTGCTGCAACTATAGCTACTCTCCAGGATATTATAGTTTCAGACCTCCATACCCTCACATTCAGCCACCTCCTCAATGTTACCATCATGGACCATATCCGCTTTATCCTGATGCCTACCACCCTATTTCGTGCCACCTCCTCATTATTCGTTTGATCATGCTCATTACGATTATGACAAGGCTAAAAATCACTGCTGTGGATGTCCAAATCATAAGTGCCATTGGGGTGAGAATACTGGTGTGAAGATTGAAGAACAAAAGCTGGAATCAGAGCCAAAGCCACAGGAGAGTGACTCCAGCTTGATTAAATTGCCAAACTCCCCTTATCCTGTAGCGTGGGTTCCCAATAATTATTCAAAGGAGAAAGACACAAACCAAAATTCTGAATCACAACCTGGACTTTGGAATGGATGGATCCCTCTAGACATTAACAACCTCAAGGGTCTGAGGCACGATGGAGATGACAAAAAGCTCTCACAGAATGAAGAGAAAAAGAGTCAGTGTCCCTGGCCAATTTTCTGGATGCCTGGTTATAACAAACCAGAGCAGGTTGTGAATGATCTGAAGGAGTTCGGTACCAGTCCAAAAGTTTCAGAAGAAATGCCAAAAGTTAAGATTATCCCACTGAAATTTCTAGAGAACGAGAATCGTGAGGAGAAACTAGGAGTAGCAGAGGATGAGCTTGCAACTCGAGCACATCGAGAACCAGTAAGTGAAAAGGAAATGAAAACTAAACCATTCCAGTTAGGCAAATGGAGGAAAGCAGTGAAAATGAGAAGCAAAATGAAAAGAGTGACAAAAAGAAGTCTAGTATTTCTAAAAAACAAAGGACAAGCCTTCTGATGGCAAACAATCATCAACTGTCAAGTCATCAAAGCTGCCTCCTGTATGTTTAAGAGTTGACCCATTGCCAAGGAGGAAGAATGGAAATGGCACATCCCGATCTCCTAGTCCACCTGGCCTTAAAGAGAGAGAGAAAATTCATCAGGATAACAAAGAACAAGGTTCAACTCAGAAAGAGATCAAGGAGGAAATTCCTAAGAAAGAAATTCGGGTTGTTGATGTTAAGGATAAGTCATTAAATGAAGTAGAAAAACAAGAGCAGGGTAGCCAAGATGTGGTGCCAACCATTTTGATAAAAAATGATATGCAGAAAGCTATTACAGAGAAATCTAACGAAGTTTGTGAGCAGAGGATTAAAGATGGTTGGGTGGTGGTGAAGCTTCAGATGGTATTGGAGTAGAAATAAAGGACTCTGACAATGGGATATCTGATGACCAGGAAAGAAGATTGAGGAGAGTAGAGGAATGGAGGTTGCAGAAATGAAAAGGTGGATGCAAGGAAAGAAGAAGGAATTATTAGAATCAGATGCAGCAATTCTTATTCAGTCTGCATATAGAGGGTTTGAAGTGAGAAGATGGAAACCTTTGGAGAAACTTAGGAAGATAGCTCAAATTCATGAACAGGTGGAGGATATCAAAAAACAAATTCAAAGTTTTGAAACCTCTTCAAAAGGGCAAGATATGAAGCAAAAGGTGGTCATAAGTGAGACTATAATGAATCTGCTTTTGCAGCTGGATACCATCCAGGTATGAGCCTTTACTGATTTTTTTTTTTACTACATTATATTAATTTATTGCAACTTTTCAAAGACCCATCAAAGCAATCTTGGTTTGAAGAGAGAAAGTTAAGTACTGTTGATCATTTTAGTTGCATTTTTTGCATTTGCTATTTTTATGAATGCATCACTAGAACTTGTCTACAACATAAACTCTTTTCTTTTTCGGCTTTGGAAATGGTTTAAGTTTTAATACTGAGTTGGCATGAACTTAACCAGGGCTTGCACCAAAGTGTAAGAGAGGTCAGGAAATCTGTTGCGAGAGAGCTCATTTGCCTACAAGAGAAGCTTGATTCTCTAAGCAGTCATGCCACTGTAGAGCATGAATCATCTGAGATTGAAGAAAGTAAAGAGCATGAATCATCTGAGATTGAAGAAAGTACTAGCAGCAAAGCTTTTGATCATCAAGCTACTTGTCTTGAAAGTTCAGCTGCAGCGGCTGAAGCATCGTCTGAGCAGGCTTATGAACAACTATGTGATCAGAACTGCACCATAGATTTCACATCTAGAGAAAAAATGCAAGAGGCTGAGGTAGAGAAAAAGAAAGACACACTATTAGTAACAGAAAATCAAGAGCTAGAATCTGTATCAGGAGAGGCTGCAGATTTGTTGAACAGGGAAATGATCTCTTGTGTGAATGGAGAGCATAAAGAAGCACCTATGCAGGGAGAGGAACAACCTGTTCTGAAGCTGTGGCATTGGAAGATTCAAAATTGTTATTGAAGAGCCTTCCCTTAAGCTAGAAGAATGTTTGGCATCTTTGGCATCTAGTGTCAAGGAGGTTCTCAAGGCACCTTCTGCTGCTAAAGCTGAAGCCACCAAGTTGGATGTGGAAGAGCATTTAGAGAGACAAAGGCCTAACTGTCAAGATTTTGAATCAGTGAAGAAAGAGATGTGTGATTATGGAGCTCATCCAAACACACAGGTGAATCTAGAAATGGAGGAGAAGGGTTTGATGGAATCATTGGAGAGATGCGATGTTAAGAAAGCTACTGAAATCAAAGTTGAAGAGCATGAAGCTGTTTCCAATGCATTAAAGTTCAAGAACCTCTGCCAGAAAAGGATGAACCTAACTCTGAGAATGAGGCACCTATTACGTGGAGCATTGAAGATGACAGCAAAGAAAAGGATCTCCAAATGTTGTCATTGCCAGAAGAAAGTGATTTTATGGGGAAGACTGTAGGAGACGTGCCTGCTGACACCATGGAAGTTCTAAACACAGCACATGTCACTAATGCAGTAAACTTTGTGGAAACCATGCCAGGAGTTGGTGAATTTAGCTCTGAGGACAAGGCATCCATCACTTATGTCAGCGAAGCCGGAACTAAAAAGGAGCCTCAAATGTTACCAGTGGAAAAGAAATTATTTTGCAGAGGAGGCATCCGGAGATGCAGCTGCTGATACTATAAACATTGAAGTCGCATGTGCAACAGCTGTTACTCCTGGGGCTTCTGAAGAGAGTAATGATGTTGGAAGTATGATAGAGAAGAACTTAGATATGCAAGCGACAATAGTTGGCATCATGTCACAGGACCAAATTACCGTGCAGGGCAGATCTCCTGAGTCTGGCATAGAGAATAGAACCAACTCAAGGGCTGCTGATGAGGTCATTGAACATAAAGAGATGTCTTTAGCATCTAAAACTCGCCTAGAAGCAACTATGGATAAAGATGCACCTTCATCCTTGGAGGAAATTCATCATAAAGAGTCCTCTCATGTGCCAATTGTAGAAGCAGTTACTAATGAAGCAAGTACTCCAGTTCCAGAAGAGGAGGGAATTGCTGTTGCTCAACCTAAAGATTCCATTCCAATAGCTGGACCAGTTTCGATTATGAATTTGAGCATGGAGGACAAGTTGGTG
This sequence comes from Elaeis oleifera, assembly GCA_000441515.1. Classification (NCBI taxonomy): domain Eukaryota; kingdom Viridiplantae; phylum Streptophyta; class Magnoliopsida; order Arecales; family Arecaceae; genus Elaeis; species Elaeis oleifera. The sequence goes on from KE504871.1 coordinate 362,807, forward strand.
AAAGAAATGAGAAGCTAAGGGAGATGTTAGAGAAATTGCTTCTTATGGGAAAAGAGCACATGGGAGTTATTTCTGATCTTAATGGGAGAATCGAGGATCTAGAGAAGAAGTTGGCACGTAAGAAGAAGAAGATGGTGAAGGTTAGACGACACAAACCAGCCAAGACTTCTTGTTGTAAAGTTGCATGCTGAAACATCATGTGGAGAATGATGGAGAAGGCTATAACTATGCATGATTATTTCTGTCCTGTGATATGATTGTCTGTCTGTCTGTTTTGTAACAAATAAAAGAGTTTCAATGTAAGACAGTTTCTTTTGTGCCTTAAGATTTTTCTCTGCATTTTGAGTTTATATTTTCATACTACTTGGAATAAAAATGATCTCTTGCACCAATTTTGGATGTGACATGAGATTTGAACAAACAAACTAGCTTGCCAAAGTTACAGCTTGTGGTTATCTCTGTGCTTTGCAATATGCTCCTTTGCCTATTGGTATTGTGAGAAATAAAAGAGATACCATGCAAAACGGTCTTTATTGTGCTTATAGTTTCTTTTCTGCATTTTGAGTTGTATGTTCCTATTTGTTGGAATAAAACTGACCTTGATTCACTACTTTTGCATGGAACATGAGTCGGAACGAACAAACTAACCTGTTGAAGCTGCAATTAGTGTTACAGGCCAGCCGAATTAATAGTGTAATTTGTTTCTGGCAATTTGTTAGAGAATGTGGTCATCATTTTGCTTGAAAGTAGGTTCAGTATTGGTCCTGCCTGCGGTGACTAATGCCTACAATATATCATATACTTTATCAAATTTAACATTCATATGTATGTATGTATAACCTTGGTGATGACTACAGAAAAGGTCTAAATTGAGGAAGTTCGTTGATTTGAGGACGACAGTTGGTGGTTTGTTGAATGTTTCTCTAGTTGCTGCTGAATAACGGAGCAGTGCCTGGTGGTTTGCCTGGTGCTCTCACGAAATGTGTCCGTTATTCTTCTCCTCCGCCGTGTGCTCTTCTTTAATCCTTCAGATCGTTTCCTCTTCTCAATCCCCTCGATCCCCTTCCCCATGGTTTCTGTCCCCTTCGATCGAATCCTTCGAAACCCTAATGCGGGAACGATTCTTGGATCAAAAAAATTTGTGTACTCAATATCGGCGAGGCAGCGGCAGAGGCTGCGTGTGTCTCTGCCGCGTGTGTCCGAGCATTGGCCACCCAAATACCACGGGTTCTTTCTTGGGGCTTTCGGTTTCATTTTGTGCTCAATGCTTCCGCTCCCGTCTTCAAGAACCGAGTTTTCCTTGACGTTATTTTGAAATCTTTCTTGCGATGGAGTTAGGGCAATTAGATTTCTTTTCGTGTTCGATGCTTCCGGCACTCTCTTCAAGAATTAGGTTCTTGTAGTTTCTTAAAATCTTGGTTGCAATAGAGCAGGATGTTTCAATTTCTTTGTGTTTGGCCAGCTTATAATTTTTCTCCTTTCTTTCTTTCTGCAGGTTCTTCAAGATTCCTTGTACTTGGTGATTAAGAGGTGCAGACCATCCTCTAGAAAGAAGTTTGATATCAGCTGTGGAACGAGAACCATATGAAACACTTAATTCTGAGGCAATGTGAGTATTATACAAGACGCAATGATTGTTCAAAATGGCTGCTGCTATTGACGTATATCACAGCTGGGAGTGGGATCTAGAGTTTTTCCTAACAGAAATTATTTATGTCTTTCTTTGTTTTTATTTCTTTTTGTTAATTTAGTTTCTCTTGGCCTTCCTCAGCATGTTATTTGTATTAACTATTTAAATACCTTAATAATATAGTACTATCAGTGTTCATGGTTTCTAGAGGATTCCTACCTGCAACTATGTAGACAGGTTCAAATCCTTTTATAATAATTATTTCATTCAAATTTATTCATTCATTCATTCATTATCTTTTGCATCTGAGTGTAACATCAAGCAGTATCTCGAATTTCAGTTGCTATATTGTGAATATTACGGATTCAGTGCAACTTTGATTTCTTGCTGCCATGAAGGAAAAAAATTGAAGTCTTTGGGTTATATTGTACAATATTTTGGATTAGGAAAATATAACTTAAAAGATTAACCTTAGTGGACTTCATATCCACTTCTTTTACCTCAGTATCTTGAAGAAATACGGTTATTGCTATCATGTTTCTGACCTGCTATCTATTTAGTATACTTCAAGCTACTAGCTTCCAGACCTGTGCTTTCTGACCTCTAGTGGCTGAAGAAAGAATGTCTTGGCTGCTGGCCTCTGGGAGTGGTATACTGAAACCATTCCATAATGTCAAAAACTGCATGCCATTATAGTTTTTCAGTTCTTTGATCTTGTAGCTATATGTTTGTTGGGTTGTTTGGTCTTGATATTTTGTTATTGAGAGCTCACTGGCATTTTTTCTTTGCTGGACTTGGTGCTTGTGCTCTACCATGTCCTCTGTACTAAGTTTTACCTGCTGTATTTTTTCTTGTGATATTTGACATATTTATGGTCTTCATTGTACAAAAACAGATGCTTTGAGTTCCTGAGAGCTTGGAAAATTTGCAAATGTCCTATTGCAATGCAAGACATTCAAAGCACTCAATCAAGGAAATAGTCTAGGGAACTTTTTGCATGATATTTGCCCTTTTGACTATCAAACACTCATTGGTTAGAATCAACACCAATACGCTAGTTTCAAGACATTAACAGGTAATTTGTTATAGTATACTTTGATTTGCCGTATCCCATGGCTGTTTTTTTACACCATATTCCGTTATGTTTCCTTACTAGTATCTGAAGATATGGGAATCAAACTTGGAGAAGGGGTTGGATATGCTATTCATTATAATATCAAACAAATCCCGTATGACCTCTTCCACATTTTGGCCATTGGCATTCTCTTTGTTTAAATATTGTGTTGGATGGATGTCTGGTCAAAACACCACCTCTCAAGATCTTTTCGGTACCGCGCGATGCAGCAGAAAAAAGAAGAAATAAACAAAAATAATCAAAATACGTGGATCAGCCACAAAAGGGTTCGCCTCCACAGGACATGTAAACTTCACTATGAAAAAGAAATTTTACAAAAGGAGATCTCATCCTCAACCCTCGTACATCCAATTTCTCTCTCATAGAAAGTTTCTCTCACAAAAGCTCTCTCTAGGAAGATCCCCTGAACCCCTGAAGCGACCGCTGTCCGCTATCCAGGAGCCTCCTACTCCTCTCTCAGCATACGCGGCCCTCTCTCTCTTCTTCACAGGATTTCGATCTCCATACGGTGCATCCACAGAGAAACCAAGCCGCGCAGCTACTGTTCACGAGGCTTCCCGCATCTCGGTTCACGAAAACCACCACCATCACAAGACCACGCTGTTCCCGGGCCTTTATAAGCCTTAATCAAGTGTTAAAACTCGATTAGACCCATATTAGGACTCCTAATCAAGCCATAAAATCTCTCCGACCGTTGGATCTTGATCGGAAGCTCCTTGGACCGTCCGATCGTGCTTCGGTCCACGGAATAGTGCCGTGAACTGTGAGAAACGGATGGAAAACCGATCTGCAGTCCACGCGCGGGTCTGTGGACCGTCCAGTCCACGGTGGACTGGAAAAATCAGGCCCCAACGACGCCTGGGCCTGGGCCGGCCCGCACGTGCGTGCTTGGGCCACGCCCGCGCCGTGCGCCTGGGCCTAGGCCTGGGCCGCGCCCTGCGTGCCAGCCCCTGGGCCGGT
>KE504871.1:372298-391246 GCA_000441515.1 Elaeis oleifera
GACTCCACGGCCGACTTTGCTTCTGCCTCCGCCCGACTCAGTGACTCCTTCGCCGACTCGGCCTCCGCCCGACTCAGCGACTCCTTCGCCGACTCTGCCTCCGCCGTTGCTATGTTGACATCGGCCTGGGCGATGGATAAGTCCTCCTCGGCCTTGGCGAGGTTCTCCAAGCTGATCCGGAGTTGCTCGCGTTCGGCCTCGAGTTCGACAGCAACGCCGTCCCGCTCTCGTCGTAGCCGGTGGCAGTCCGACCTTCTTCTTGGCCTCCTCGCGAGCCGACTTTAATTCGGCTCCCGAGGCCGCCAAGGCATCGGTAAGGCGGGAGATTTCCTCCTCGAGCCTTGCCTCCTGACCGGTCGACTGTTCCAAATGCTCGACCAGCATCGCCCTCTCAGCCTCGGCGGCCATGGCCTTATCTTTTCAAGCCGCCCGGACGTCGCCGAACCTCCGGTAGCCGGCCTCAAGTTCGGACATTGTGTGGATTAACTGCAAATGGAAGCCGACTGTTAGTGAAATAAAATAAGTAAACGACGATAACGAAGGAAGGAGGCAGAACCTACCCCGATCATAGTCGGATAGAAGGACGACAGCATGTCGGTCACACGCCGGGTCTTCAAGGCATCCAGGTCGGTCGGAAGGAGAATCGCCTGGCACAGTTTCCTGACCAGGTCACGGTTGGCCAAGGCCGACCCTCTTTCGGGGATCGGGATGCACAGTGGCACGGTCCGTTCTCCCGACCCTACGTCGTCCGATGGCGTCATCAGGGTCTTCCCTCGACCGGTCGACCACGCACGAAGATCGGAAAAGAAGGCAGACTCGAGCTCGATTGTGCTCCACCCGAAGCTGCGACAGGGACCGTCGAAGGTCGTTCGGGTTCCCGAACGTCGCCCCGGTCCTCTACTGCTGGCGAAGCCACCGACGTGCCTTCGGTCGTAACCTCCGCCGGCTGCTCCTCTGGTAGGGCCGTCGGTTGCACCTCTGGTAGGGCCGCAGGGGCCGACAAGGCGATGACCGGCTCTGCCGACCGGCAACCGACGCTGCGACAGGCGCGGGAGGCACCCTGGGCTTCTTCGGAGGCCGTGAGGGCCCTGCCCCGGACGACGGCTTCTTCCTGGCCGCGTACTGCCTGATTTTGGCGTCCGACGGTCTCATCTCCGATGGTGCACCTGAAATTCCGACAGAAGAGTTAGTACGGATCCGAGACAAACAAAAGCAAAAGACGACTAGTGAGTCGGACCGTACCTAAGCGGGGGACCAGGCTCAGACCAGCATCATAGAGAGCTTGCTCGGTAACAAACTCCCTCTGCTTCGGCACCGACATATCTTTTAGTCGGTGGAAGTCTTTCCGATCGCCCTCCTCCACCCGATTGTTCTCGTTCGGCCAGGTGAGGGGTTCCGCCCAGCGAGAGGAGAACCCCCAAGGGGAGGAGGAAGAGACAAAAAGAACTGGTTCTTCCATCCGTGGATAGATGATGAAAGTCCAGTGATGAAGGAAAGACCCTTCCGGGGTTGAAAAACCACCACCCTCGAGCTTTTGGGTGGGGTCGGAGGACAAAAAGACCCAGAAGAGGGAAATCCGAGGTTCGGTCGGCAAAAGCCGACACAGTAGGACGAAGCTGATTATCACCCGAATTGAGTTCGGCGCCAACTGCGCCGGACACAGTCCGTAATAATCGAGCACGTTCCGGACGAACTCCGGAACCGGAAGACGAAGACCGAACCGGAGGTCCTCGACGTAAAAGGCCACCTGGCCCGCGGCGGGTTGTTCACCTGACCATCGGCCCCAGGGGCGAACAGCCGAAACTGCTTCGGGATGCAATACTGCTCCCGGAGCCGATCGACGTTCGGCCCCGAAAGCGAAGAGACCTCCGCCTCCGGGACCGACCGGAGATCATCAGTCGGGTTCCCCGACTGACTCTCCCGTGGAGAAGTCCTGGCCATGGCACCAAGACCAGCAGGAAGAAGGAAAGAAGAAGAAGCAGAGAAGGTACGATGGATCTAAAAGAAGCAGAAAAGGACCAAAAACTCAGAAGTTTTTGAGAACGAGGAGCGGAGACAGGGCTACCTGAGACACGGAACTTCACGGGCAGAGTCTCCGCAGCAGGACAGGAAAGTAAATTTGGATGCAGGCAACCCCCTATTTATAGAGGTCCTCGACGGTCGGGATGAGAACGCGCCCGACGTAGACCACCTGGATGAGCGACACATGGCAACCTCTGGGCCCTCTCTCGGCCGACTGTTCGACGCACCCGTCCCAGATCGCGCCACGTGGCCTCAATCCGCACGAGCGACTCCGGCCAACGACCTGCCGACACGTGGCGAGAGCGCCGCGTCCCAGGATTAATTCGCCTGCGGCGTTCCGTGTTCCGAGGAGACGCCTGACGGCAGTCCGCACTCCCAAGCGGGGCTCCTGACGGCGGTTTACATTCCCTAGAAGACGTCTGACACCGGATCGTCCGATGCCATGCGGTCTGACACCGGATCATCCGACACCGGATCGTCTGACACCACTTTTGTCCGGATCGATCGATGGTGAGGTCAACAGGATCAAGGCATGACGCGGCGAAGATCCACTCCTTTCGCCCGACGCCGACGTAACATCGGGCTCGGGAGTGGGGGGGCAACTGTTGGGATATACCGACTGACCCTGGCGCCGACTGATCATGATGCCGACTCACCAACGGATCCCGACACCGACTCACCAGTACCGGCTCTCCGACACCGGCCGGCACCGACTCCTCTGCAGATCCTGGCACCGACCCATCCCCGAGATGGACCGACCGACCGACTTTGCCCGACTGATAACGGGTGACGCTGACAGCAACTGCCGATAATGCCCGGCCTGGGCGTGTCGGCCTGACCGGCCAATGCCGACTCCGACCGCCCGAGAGCCGACCGCATGCCGGTGGGACAACGCCGACTCCCCGTCAGGATGAACAACTAGCGCCCGACCTTCTGGAGTCGCCACCCGACATCCGAGTCCCGACATACCGTCGACCGACCCCTTCACGACTGCCGAACGACAGGCATGGGCTGCAATCCTATCAAGGACACGCCGTACGACCGCCAGGGGGCCTTGCCCTGCTAGGAACCTGGAGAATTGTCCTGCCAATGACGTCAATTAATTCCTAGGACCTGTCAACCCATCGACGACATGGCAACCCCCGACGATGTGACAGCCCAGGGCGATTTGACGGCTTCACTGTTGTCTACATCACTGACGGCGGGACCATACCACCTCCTACTATAAACGGGTAAGGCAATAGCTCAAACAAGGTAATCGAACCTCTCCTCCCGCTCCATCGCTGAGCTCCCCTGGTTCCTCTTTACTGTTGCTTAGTCTCCTCTCTGACTTGACCGTCGGAGGGTCCCCGCCGGAGGCCCCCTCTGGTCTGAGTGGACTTTCTTTGCAGGCGCTCGTTCCCAACGACCAGGCAACGAGGGGATTGGCCGCAACAAAGAGTATACTCCTAGATTTGGTGGTATTTGCCTTTTTTTTCTCTATGTGTATTGTCACAGAGTGTTGACCAAGATCAAATTTTAATTGATGAGTTGTTGCTTAGAGAAATCATGGATGATCCTCTTCTAATCTAGTACAGGTCTCGGTTACGATTCAAAATATAGATGCTTTCCTTTCCCATATACATTTAGTTGGTGAAATGAAAACATGCATTATTCTGATTCTTTCTTGTTAATTGTGTATAAAATTCATGTTCGAACAAGACTTAAACTAACTACCATGGTGGTGACTCTATGGTTCTTCTTCTTCTTTTTCTTCTTCTTCTTTTGATACAAGTGGGCGATCGCACCACTCTAGTGTGAGTACAATCTATAAAGTTAGAGAACAAAAAGGTTCCGCAGGGCCTGCGGGCATATGTCACTCTATGGTTCTTCTTCACCATACATTCTTAAAAAGGATGTATACATGGTCATTGCTGGTCTTTCTATCCTTTAATGGTGAAAGTTGAGACATCTAACGTTACCATCATGCCATCATATATTCATCACTCATGTGAACGCATTATTACTCAGTTTACCTCCTGTTTGTCTGTTGAAAGTTGCCTTTACAAATGGACTATGTCTAACACCCAACATCAGCATGCCGCTACATATTGTACGCACCATGTTATCATCTTGGTACTTATATTCTGTGCTTCTCTTTTTTGTAGCCTAATATTTTGATTCATACCACAGTTTGCCTCTTACTATAGTTCAGAAATTTTTTTACACCACTTTTAAAGGCATGCAATGGTGATATTACACTTTAGGTATCTTGAATGCTGCTCTTTTCTTTGCTACATGAGCTAAATAATCGGAGAAATTTATCATGATAGCAATGCCATGATATGATCATCATGTAACTCTATCAACGTTTGCAGTTTTTCTTTACCAATGTCTCTTGATTTGACTTTTCCAAGCATATGAACTTCTCTTCTGTTTGGCATCACAAACTACTCCTTCCTCTTCTTTGGTTTTGGAGGGTTTTGAGCAAATTGTTCTTTAATCTTCTATCTGTTTATCTTCTCTTATATTAGTTCATAATGGTAGATGAGGTTCATGAAAGATCTCATTTAACAGACATGTTACCAGGTATATATTGTAAACTATCTTATTTAGTTCTTCCTAGGTGCTGCTTACTACATATAATCTTTAACCTAATTTCTTGCATCCATGTGTCAGATCCAATTCCTTAGACCTGAGTTGCTCGTAATCATGTCATCTGCAACAATTGAGACAAACTCTATGTCAAGCTCTTCCATATTGGGTCTTCTCCTGATCTATTAAGAATCGAATAACTGTTTTTTTGACTTAAATTTTTTTTTTGGGCATTTGTAAGCTAATTTCTTAGATGAATATATGTTGACATGTTTACTTCACTGGCACCTGCTTTTCTGACTTGTTCACGTTCTCGGCATCTGCAAGAATTGGATGGTCGTTCTTTTTATGTTGGTTTGCTTACTTTATTGTGCATCTATTTCTTTGAACGGTTTGCTTTATTGGTGTTTCATTTGTTGACTTGTTTGCTTTATTGGCTTATAAGCTAATCTCTTGTTTGATTCACTTCTTAGTTTTACTTGTGCTGCTTTCTGTGTATCATATTTAAGCCCTTTTTTTTTCATGCAGAATATACCAGATTCATTGCCATAAATCTGGGTAATTTATAATTGTTTCATCTGCAACAATTGAGGCAAAATCCATGCCAATTTTTTTCCATATTATGTGTTCTCCTGATCTACTAAGAAATGGATGCCCTCTATCTTTCTCAAGTTGTTTGTTTGTTGTCAACTCTGTCATATGTTTCTGTTTTAAGCAAAAAGGCAGTTTCCTAAAGGATTTGGGAATTTAAGGGCTTCATTTCCAAGCATGAAGTTTAATAGCTTTTGTCACATATCGAAGGATATTTTTTGTGTTTTTATTTTCTATTACATAGTTCTATTTAAAGCACTAAAATATGCAATATTGAGCAATTATCATGGTAGATAGATAGTGTTTAAGTTATCGACCTTGATTATCTGTCATGATGGTTCATCAAAATTATGACTAGTTTTTGGGAGTCTCAGAAGAGTTAGACCTATCCATAATTAATTATCAGCATGTTCAGAGGATGGTCTTTTAGGAACAATCTGCCTAAAGATAAATATGCAGAATTCGGGTGGAAAAAGGGCAAAAGAATAGTGGATTTTAAGTGAAGAGGATTACCTAGCTCAAGAACATAGACCGCCAGAAGGCTTCTTCTTTTTCATTAAGGATTAACGCATGGACATATGGTCAATTCTACTTTTCTTTGTACTGGTGGGAGTCCTAATAAGATGTCTGATATCATGACCAATATCCTCTTGGTTAGGGTGTGGTGTAAGGTGTTTTTTGAAGCTTAATATGAGCTGCTATGCAATGTGATGTTTTTTTAATTTTCCCAGTGGAATGTCCATAAACATGCCATCCATGGTGCTCCTGTTATTCAAATATAATGACTCTGGCAAAACCATTATGGAGAATTTTAGGGCATTAAAAATGTCACCTTACAACACTGATTATGAACCATTAAAATATTTATAACAGATTACTGCATGAATGTAACCATATGATTAGTTATTTGTCTTGGAGTGCATCCAAGAAGTTATCATAGTTATACTTTAATTGATATTGTAAATCAGGATTTCCAGAACCAGATATTATTACTGTTGTCACATTTTTGTAAATTGCGATGGCCGTTACCTGTTAGGGTCATTCTTTATAGTTTATACAGTGTTTTCTCTGCTGAAGGCGCAATGGAGTTGGGCAAAAAGTATTCTGATGACCTCTACAAGCTGTGTCACCCCTATATTTAAAGGTGTCATCATTTCGATGTCCAATTAAAAGTAAATGCTTGGTTTGTCATCTGAATTTGTTTGTGGCAAAGATACGTTGAAAGATTAATTTTTTTTGGGGTTGTATGGGGAAGTCTAACAATTATGATGGATCATTATCTAAGTAAACTATTCTAATAATTATGATGGATCATTATCTAAGTAAAGATTAGTTAAAATTATTTTGCTTTGTAATTCATCTTTGCATTCAACATTCATTTTAAGTTATTATGTAGCATATAAACAGCTTAAAGACAATATATATAATGTAAATTTATATAGAATGAGATGCGTTTACATATGTAAGAAATATTCGTTCTTAAATTGTAAATTATGCGAACGTGACATGATTGCTGCTATTATAGGTTGACTGTCTACCATACTAAAACAATCATCTTCTCCTGAAATCCGCCGCACGTGTCTAAATCATGACCGGAGCATGGCATTTTAGTAACTTCTAAATACGTATATCGCATCACGGGCGAGATGGTGGGTGACAAGGTTACCACAAATTTATGCTAGGAATTATGATCCTATGTCGGATATGTTAAAAACTCTTTTATACTTCTGGGATTATTCATATAAACACTTGGGGTCTTTATGTGCGTAGGAGCCTAACAACCTCTAGGAATGGAAAAGAGCGGAGTGGGAAACGGGAAGCACGGCATGGTTTCCGACGCAGCATAGATTGGATCAGGAGAAGTTCGGGAGGGTTGGACGGTCGTGATCCCTATGGAGCAATAAATCCGACACAGAGCGCACCATATATTACGGTTGGACTGCATGTCATCTACGCGGAAGATGGAATGAGATCTCATTCACATCCAAGTGATGTCCATTTAATTTCTATCCCCATTCATTTTTCAAAGTTTTACGGATGAAAATATCCTTTTCTTCCGTGGGAGAGTTTTTGTAGCTTATCATGCTCTCTCGCTTTGTCATTTCAAACGCTACCCTCTCTTTTCATTCTCGGAGACGCTCGCCTTCCTTCTTGAGCTTCAGAGCATCTCAAATCGATTCTACTCCGATTGTTTCATGTCATAGAAGGTTTTGGGTAGCATCATTTTTCTTTAAATTACTTGACGGCAGCATGTTGGGCCACTCAAGAACTTTGAACTCGTGGTCTCCCCTTTTTTTTTTCAAGTAGTTTATTTATTACAGCGTATCCGTAGGTAGTTAGATGAAGCTAATGCTTTGGCTAGGTTTCACATCGAGTTTTGTCTTCGATTTTGACCTCCGACATCCAATCACGACTTTTAGTGTCGAAATAATTTTCGATGGTATCCTTTTAGACAAATATGACATCACACCTCTCGATTATGAGTTTCTACAAATCGAGTATGACATTCTAGAGCTAAGGATGGTCGTCCAACCGATTGTGGCATCTTATGAGCCGATTATAACTTTTCGTGACTCTTTTATGACGTCCTGGAGCCCATACATGACATCCGATGATACTTTTTTTGATAGGAGAACGACATCTTGTACTTCATGATATCCTGGGTGCGGATTATAACTTATTGCAGTCCTAAGAGTTCCACCAATGTTTCATAATTTTCGGCACTGTTTCATGATTTTCGGCACTATTTCATAACTCCGGCACTGTTTCATCACTTTCTGCACTATTTTATGACTTCCGGCATTGTTTCATGATATTCGACGATACTGTTTTATGACTTTCACTAATATTTCATGACATTATGTACTGCTTCATATTTGATTCATTATTTCATGAACTCCGTCAATATTTTATAACTTTCGATGCTATTTCATGATTTTTTAAAATATTTCATGACATCCTGTACTATTTTATGATTTTCTACATTGTTTCATGACTTCGGACATTCTTTCATGATTTTCTGCTCTATTTTATAACTTTCTTCACTATTTTATGACATCTGACAATGTTTCATGATTCTCTGCATTATTTTATGACTTCCGACATTGTTTCATGACTTCTTATTCTATTTTATGATTTTTCTACCGTTTTATGACATCCTGCACTGTTTCATGACTTTCGACACTATTTCATGACTTTTTCAACTGTTTTATGACTTCGGACACTATTTCATCATTTTCTATATTATTTTACGACTTCCTGCACTTTCGACAATATTTTATTAGTTCCGCCAATATTTTGTGACGACATATTTGTTTTATGATTTTCTCTACTGTTTTATGACATTCGACATTGTTTCATGATTTTTTGCATAATTTTATGACATCCGCAACTATTTTATCAATTCCTCCACTGTTTCTTGATATTTGACACTATTTTATAACATCATGCACTATTTTATGATTTTTTTATTATTTTATGACTTTCTCAACTGTTTTATAATATTATGCACTGTTTTATGACTTCTTGTACTATTTTATTACTTCTGATACTGTTTTATCACTTCCACCAATGTTTTACGATTTCTGGCACTTTTTTATAATATCCGGCACTGTTTTATGTCATCTGACGTTGTTTCATGATTTTCAGCACTGTTTCATGACTTCCGACAATGTTTTATGACATTCTGCACTATTTTATGACTTCCGACATTGTTTCATAACTTCATATTTCATTTTATGACTTCTTCCACTATTTTATGACTTCTTCTATTGTTTATGACTTCCAGCAATGTTTTTTGATACTCTGGCCTATTTTAACATCTTATAGTCTAAATATTTTCTCAAGGTATTTTTAATGAGATTTGTGAGATTTTTATGACTTCAAAATGACTTTTTTGTATAATGAATGATAACTTTGGCATAATATTATATCGTATTGTCTGTTTATGCATTCTATTTTCGTTGTCTGACTCCAATGATATTTGTGTATATCTTCTACAGAGCCTGATGCAAATGATAAAGTCGATGATACTGCCAGAAGTGGTTATCTCGAGAATCTACCTTCTTTTAGTGTACCGTAATGTTGACCCCATGTTGGAATGGAGTTCGATTCAACAGCCGAAGTATACAATTTCTATAATGGTTATACGAGAAGACTCGATTTTAGAATCACAACCGTAGTTAGTTAAACGAGAAAAAAAATTATGTTTCAAACATCTAGCATGTTGAAGGGAAGAAAATCCAGGAAAATGATGTCTCTGCTCTACCTACCACCTTTTGCATAGTCCTGATAATCATTCTTGAAAGGTTGAGTGAAATACATTGGACTGCATGATACATGATAGCTAAGTCCTTATCGATACAATATCAAATCCTTTTGCTTTAGATTGTATAATCTAGCAAACAATGATGTGGAAGAGTCTCATTTTAACGTTTAAGTATCATCCGTAAATTTTATTAAATTGACCGTGGTCTTCTATCCCAAGAATACATTCTATTCTTGAACTTCTATCTTTTATACTATCCAGTAGGTCTCCTTCGGTTGGAAGTTTCAAAAATTTTCAAGTATTTCATCATCAAAATCAATTTCTTCCCTTTTACTAAAGATGATACCCTACTTCTTTTCCAAATGAGATGTTCTAGTAAAATTTTCTAACTAATTTCATAAACATTGAGGCTTCAGTTATGCAGATGAATTTTCATCCCATACTTCCAATTAATCAAGTTTGCAATTCGGAATCCCTCTGAATCTAGAAAATTCATATCTACAATACGACTAGAAAGAATGTTTTTGGCACTTACTAGAGTTCTTGAAAGAGGTGATGAAGCTGGAGTTGTTGCTTCTCTTGCTCCTCTTCTTTTTGTACTTTTTTCATTTTTAGTTACTCTTTGGCGTTGGAGAAGACGCATCTTTGGAGCCATGTGATTCCAAAGTCAGCCAATCACCAAAGATCATAGAGGAAGGAGGTGGGGAGGGGATTTTTGGTTTGAGATTTGAGATTTGAGAGGAGATAGTGAGATGGGTTTGGAGATCACTGCTTTTGGGAGGAATGAAATCATGGGAAGTGAAGAAAAGCTCGGCTAAAGAAAAAAGATGAATATGAGTTTTGAGGGATCACAGCTTTTGGTTGGTTTTAACTCACAGTCCATGCGGTGCGGTTAGTTAGATTTCAAAGTTTGATGAATTTGGCTCTGGGTCAAATGGAGTTGATAATAATCAAACTAGCTTAATCCTTTCTATAGCCGCCGTGAACCCCTCTGAAGGCACCTTAACCCCTCTAAAGGCACCTTGAAGTCCACTGAAGGCGCCTTGAACCATCATGAAGGCACCTTGAACCACCATGAAGGCGCCTTCAAAAACCCTCTGAAGGCCCCTTCAACCACCATGAAGGCGCCTTCAAAGGAACCCTCTGAAGCCCCCTTTAGCACTATAGCGCAAGATGGGTTCGGAGGGTTTAGTCACTTAAAACTTGATTCTAGGAGGGTTTAGTGCGGGTTATTGTAGTCGCCATCCACCTCAGAAGTCGCTATTTACGTCACCAGATCTATCGAGATGCTCCTAAAATCATGGGACTTCCTTCTTCATGACATCATGACCTTCGGCATTGTTACTTCTCCAAATATTTTTAATGACTTCTTGTTTTATACCTTTCTTATGACTTCCTCCAACTTCCGGTACTGCTTCATAACCTCCTAACTTCTGACTTCCTATATTGTTTGTATTGTTTAATTTATGAAATCCGTTCTATGACTTCCATCATTTTAAAAATAACATCATCAACAGTGAATTAAAAAAATGAAATAAAGGACAAACATTTGTTATTATAACAACCATGTTTGATTGTATGTGTCATCAAATAAAAACAATCATAATTTTGAAACATCATCAATGATTTTTGAAGTTTCTGGATGAGCCCATTCCTTAATATTGAGGCTTCAAGCTCCCACGATACCAGAAATATCTTCTTGCGTGAAATCCCATTGCTCTTGCCTGTCTTTTCGAGCAAGATAATCCATATACTTAAGATAATACAAACCACAGGGATCTGGCAGGCTGGGATGGGCAAGCATCATCATCTGAAATTTTTCAATTTATGACATCCGCATTTTTCAATTTATGCTACCAACAATCTATTGCCACTTTCTGATATTGGCTATGTGCTTGACATTCTGTTTTAGAGAATTTAGGTGGATGAACTCTTTTCACTGCATGTCAAGAACCAGCAAGTGCCGGTGCACATTCTCGATGTTGATGATGTTGAAAAGAAATTTGAAATCACCCTTTTTTTATCACTAACTATATCGAAAATCATTCCACCTGCCATGCCAGTAAGCTTGTGAATAGATAAATTGGATGTTATGCACATGCTAACTGTCATAACGGGCAAAATAATGCATTTGTGATACAGCTCTGGTTGTTCTTTTATTTTTTTATGATGAAATCTTGCCCAGCATCAATGATCTGAGAAAAAAATTTTTGTCAATAAATAAGACTACATAATTGTATAAAGTCAATGAAGGGGATATGAACAACACGAAGATTCGAATGACTTACAATATCAATGTCATGAAATATTTTCGGAAGATATGAAACAGCGACGAAAGTCATAAAATATTGTCGGAAGTTATGAAACAGAACAGAAAATTATGAAACAATACCAGAAGTCATGAAAGAATGCCGAAAGTCATAAAAAAAAATGCTCAATTTTGAATGCTTGCATTGATTATTTTATGGACGTTGGAGGAAGATTATGGCATGTTTCTGGCGCATTGAATGGAGTAAGATGACCTTTGGAACATCAAGAATGAAGCTTGACCTTGTAGTTGCTGTAGTCATCTTGCTCCTCCCATATATAAAACACTGGCAGAGTCGGAAGTCATGAAATAGTATAGAAAGTAATAAAATAATGTATAATATCATAAAACAATATGGGATATCATAAATCAGCGAAGAAAGTCATAAAATAGTGTAGGATGTCCTGAAGCAATATCGGAGATTATAAAATAGCGTTGGAAGTCATAAAATAGTACATAAAGTTATGAAACAGTGCATGATGTCATAAAACAATATAGAAAATCATGAAAAAATATCGGAAGTCATAAATCATTGCATGATGATATAATATATTGGAGGAAGTCATAAAATAATACCGGAAGTCATAAAACATTGTCAGAAGTCATGAAACAGCGCAGGAAGATAAGAAACAAAAAATGAAGTCATAAAATAATACCGGATGTATAAAACAGTAGAAATAATAGAGAAAGTTATAAAACAATGCAGGATATCATAAAATAATACAGGATATCATGAACAATGAAGAAAATTATAAAATAGTACAATCATAAAATAGTGAAGGAAGTTATAAAACAGTGTAGAATGTTCTGAAGCATTGCTGAAAATCATAAAACAGTGTAGGATATCATAAAATAGTTCAGAAAGTCATAAAAAAGTATATGGAGTCATGAAATAATATTGGAGTCATAAAACAGTGCAGAAAATCATGAAATAGTATCAGAAGTCATGAAACAATATCGGACATCATAAAATATTGGCGGAAGTCATAAAATATTGTCGGATGTCAAAAAATACTGGAGAAAGTCATAAAATATTGTAGGAAGATATCAAACATTGCTAGAAGTCATAAAATAATGCAGAAAGTCATAAAACAGTACAAAAAATGATAAAACAATACAAAAATCATAAATAGTAGAGAAAGTCATAAAATAGTGCACGATGTCATGAAACAGTACCGAATATCAGAAAATAATAGAGAAATTGATAAAGCAGTGATAGAAGTTGCAGGGATCATGAAACAATATCGGATATCATGAAACAGTGAAGGAAGTCATAAAATAAAAAAAATACATGAAACAATGTCAGATATCATGAAATAGTGAAGAAAGTCATAAAATAAATTAAAAATTATAAAATAATGCGGGAAGTCATAAAATAATGCAGAGAGTCATGAAATAGTGTTAGATGTTATAAAACAGAACAGAAAGTGATGAAACAAAATAAAAAGTCATGAAAAAATACAGAAACTCATAAAATAGTAAAACAGTGTAAGATGTCATGAAATATTGATGGAATTCATGAAATAGTATCGGGAGTTATGAAACAATGCCGAAAGTCATGAAACAGTGCTAAAAATCATAAAATAATGTCGAAAATCATGAAACATTGATAAAACTCCTACAACTGTAATAAGTTATAATCCGCACCCAGGATGTTATGAAGGAAGTACAGGATGTCGTTCTCCTACCAAAAAAAATACCATCGGTTGTCATGTATGGGCCCATAGGATGTTATAAACAAGGCTGTAGATGTAATAAATCATCAAAAAAAAGGCACCGTCGGAAACTATTTCGACACTAGGAAGTCGTGATCGGGTATCGATTGTCAAAATCGAAGGTAGAACTCAACGTGGAACCTAGCCAAGGCATTAGCTTTGTTAACTATCTACGGAGATGCTGTGATAAATAAACTACTTGAAAAAAAAAGAAGACTATGGGTTCTTACTTCTTGATTGGCCCGATATGCTACCATCAAGCAATTTAAGAGAAAAAGATGCTATCCAAAATTTTTATGACATGAAACAGTCGGAACAGGATCGACTTGGGACACCCCTGAGGAGCTTAAAGAGGAAGGAGAGCATCTCTAAGGGTGGAGAGAGAGTGACAGTATTTGAAATGATAAAACGAGATAGCATAATAAGTCAAAAAAAATTTTATGGAGGAAAAAATATTCCATCCATAAAATTAAAAAATAAATTATAATGAGTATTGAATGAACGTCACGATCGGAAACAATGCGCCTCCATTTTTTTGGTGTGAAATGAAGCTCCGTACTATTTTCCATATGGATGTCATGTGGCTCAAACGCAACATACATTGCGCTTCGTATCAGATTTATTACACCACCCCCGATGTACAAAGAATTATGCTTCTTGCCTCTTTTGCTTTCTCGAGTCTCTCCCCTTCTGACCTTCTCCGTCGAAAAGCGAAAAAGTCTAAGAGTACCCTTTGGCCTAGTAGCGAGATTGTAATCACAGGCAACCCTTGGTTTGCATGGAAAGGACTCAACATAAAAGATATACCTTTAAAGTTCCAAAAATAATTTATACATAATTATATTTATCTATTACATGAAAATTTTTTATACATCATATATTATGTAAAAAATATATCATTTATTTAATTAAATTATATAATCATCATTTTTCAACATACATTTAATATATATAATTTATTTTTTCGTTAAATTTAAATGATGAAAATATTTTTTTTTTGAAAAATTATGACATGTTGTGACCATATTATGATATCCTACAATCAAATTATGACTTTCTGTATATAGGATGTTATAATTTTTTTTCAAAATTATAAAAAAATATTTATTATTAAAATTATAAATTTTAAATTATAAAAATATCTCTCATAAATTTTTAATGACGAAAATATCTCTGTCATTTTTATGATAATTTATGGTCAAATTATGACTTTCTATGCATAGAATATTATAATATGATAACAGAATATAATAATTTTTTAAAAAAATATTTAATCATCTAAATTTAATAAAATAAATTATTAAATATTATTAAAAATATTAGTTATGTAATCCAATCAAATAGAACAGTATATTTTTTTACACCCTATATGATGTACAAAGAATTACTCTTTTTGTTGCATTCCCCGCCGTCCCACCGGTACCGCATCGGATTGGAACAGTGTCGGTAACTTCATTAGGCCTGGCAGCATTGCTCCGAAATTTAAGGTGCATGACGGGTCCATGGTGAGACAATTCGCTGGGCTCATGGTTAGTGACATTGGGAACACAACGTGGGGTACATGTCGTGCCACCTAGCCGCCCATCAGTCAAAATCACTTGCTTTCCAACACCACGGATTCCAGCTAACCATGCTCTATTTATACACCAAACTAAGATTTTTAAATATAATTACTTTTATTGTCGCTTATCAAGACATGTCTTTCTCACCTCCCCTTAATTCAAAGCCAATAGGAGGATATGTTCTTCCCTCTTTTTTTTT
Organism: Elaeis oleifera; assembly: GCA_000441515.1. Classification (NCBI taxonomy): domain Eukaryota; kingdom Viridiplantae; phylum Streptophyta; class Magnoliopsida; order Arecales; family Arecaceae; genus Elaeis; species Elaeis oleifera. The sequence continues at coordinate 387,537 of KE504871.1, forward strand.
TTAATCCTTTTATGTTTTGGATAAACTAGATGAGTTAATTAATACGAGTATAAATATGCCCTTGAGAATCAAAAAAATAAATATTCAAAATTAGATAAAAAATTTATTAAAAAATCTCATAATATAGTTCAAATATATTTAGCTATATAGTCCGTTATCCAATCAACAGCATTATTAACCTCTCTACAAATTTATATTAGCTTATTAGAAACAAGAAACACATAAATTACCTACAATCATTTAGAAGTGGATGAATTCTGCCATCAACTAAAGATGGATTGGCAAGCTACCTAAAACTATCAAAAATCTTCCTCTAAATAAATGTGAGAAGCTTCAATATCTGTGTAGCATAAATTAATCTTTTCGTATAGCTCATAATCCAAAGATCTTGACACCTCCGTCAACTAATAGGATTTCACTAATACTTCTTATAACAAAGCTTACTCCACCAAAGCATGTCGTTCTTATACATTGCCATTAAAATTGATCTTGAGAAAGTAGGACGGTGGTGTCTTCGAAAAGAATAAGATATATGTGAGGATGCAGAAACTGTACAAAAAGAGCCACTAATTTTTTTTTTTATCAAAGGTCCTTTTGATTCCGATATATGGGCAAATTTCTGAGCTTGGGTAGAAGCTTTTAGCAATATCAGCGTAGCACTCAACTGATACTCTAAAAGAGGCTATCATTCCTAGCCAGCCAAATCTACAGAACAATATAGTACATCAAAACCATTTCAACATCTTTTATCTTCGCCATAAGACTTCTCTTTAATAATTTGAAGGAAACTCATCAGGAGAATAGTTGAGAAAAGAGAAGAATTCTGAAGTGGGACCATCCTCCAAAAAATTTAATAATCCGATATATTCTCCTATCAACAATAAAAAATTATAACAGCTATGTTACAGAACATCATATAGAACTATAGAAGAGTTTACCGTATCAGATCTAGATATCTTAAAATGGAGCCACATTAATTTTTCCGTGAGAGCCCCACCACCATGCCATGTCCTTTTCCATAATCTTCTCTTCTATCCTATTTGCCTCCCAACTCCAGCTATCCATACTTCCAATCAACATCATCTCTGGCCACCTAATCAACTGCCGTCGATAATGTCTACCTACCTTTTTTCATTAGGACCCTGCTTTCCTCTTCTCCTCGCATGTCTAGCTGCCGCCACCTCGAGCCACTTAATCTAACACTAACGACGATGCCGGCCCACCTCTTGTTCAATACCTCTACCATTTCTTTCCTTCTCTTCTCCCAATATCTTTTCCCACCATATCACCCTCATTTAATTAGTTGGTTGGAGATGGAGATGGAGATGGCGGACGGTAGGGGTGTGCGTACATCGGATCGGGTCAGCTTGAAAATATACCGAACCGATTTAAACGAGTTTTCTAAAACTAGAACTGATATTAAACTAATCATCTATAAGAATTGTTTGAAACTGATCCAAGAAATTCAATTCAATTTATTGGATTGATATCAAACAAGTCAGGCTAAATAGAATGGATTATGTTTAAATATAAAATTTCATTTTATATATGATTTATATTCAACAGGACTAAAGGAGCTAGGTTAAGTCTGAATATAAAATATTATTTGATATATAAGGAAAATATGAGAAAAACTTAAAATTCATACAAATATACATCCACACATAGGTACATAGGGGTTAAATTGGGTCGGTTTGAATCGATTTTTGAAATCTCAAATTAAAATCGAATACTTTTTTTTTTGGTTCAAAATTTTCTCAAATCAATATCAAATCAAATTTAAAAAAAAATTAAAAAAAAATTGAAGCAAATCAAAGCAAAGAGATTGATTTGAATTAGATTCACAGTTCAGCTGGGCCTTTTGTTGTCCACTCCAGTGGACGGTGGCAGCCACAGCCACGGCTGCAATTGGTTTGTGCATATCTTGAGAAGCAGACCCAAAAAAAGGGAAGAGGGCGCGAACTGTCACTATCCTCCCTACTATTTGCTTTTCTTTCTTTCTTTTGACAAGTCTAGACTCGATGATGTCCAATTACATTTTCTACATTTCACTTGTTCTTGTTGTGGTTGGTGCCTTGTGATACAGGTAAGGGCATGGATAAGGATGCATTGTAATTGTCTTGAAATCCCAACATCCTACCCGATGTGGCAACATAATCCATGACCACCTCATTGCTTCCACTTTTGTACCGATGATATTGTGGTCCTCACTTCACCTGCCGTGACATCCCATCCATCTCTATGATTCATATGGATTTTGAGCGATGGACGAGCTTCGACATCCTCTTTCAACCTTTTAGACTTTGTAATGATTCTTCTCATGAAATGAGATTTTCTCAAGCTTCTCCATATTGGGAGTATGCCTTCTCCTTTGTTGGTGCAATATGCACCCACTATCCTTGGGACTGTTGGTTTGTGCCCCTTTTTCTTTGATGTTGTAGGTACAACATGACATGTCCCTAAGCTCATAACCTTAATCTCTCTTTAGCATGCCCTACTGTCACCTCGGATACATCTGTTACCTCTTACATCTGTTAGCTCTTACTACTTGCTTGAAGCCATATGGCTGTTACAGTCAATTTGATTTGAAATTAAAGGTCTTGGCTTTGTTGATTTGCATCCAACGTCAAAGTGATGATTCTTTATACGAAGAAAAGCCACAGCATACCTCCCTCGTAGAGAACTAATAAACTATGGGAAGTAAACTGGTAAAGCACGACTGAGTGCTGATGGGCTTGGGCTGGTAAGAAGGGGATTGCTTAGTGGTGTTGCCACTACTCAATAGTTCTGTGTGTTAATAGTTCCCGACGCTATGTTTGAGGGTCAAACCTCCTTGAAACCAAACAAAAGCTGAGTCATCTGCTCACAAAATCTCATGCCACTGATATTAGTGGTCCGAGAAGTCATTGTCTTCGTTGTACACTAATGTGTGTCTGCATTATCTTCTGTCCAGCAATATCCGAGTCTGGTGGAAGTCGCAATAAACTAGTCTACATTCCATTCTTTTTGGTTCCCATGGAAAGCTCTTAAATCTCAAAGGTTTTTCTGATATTTGACTTTAAAATGGGATGGTAATGCTTGATTATTTAACTCGTTTACCTTATTTCAATTCATTATAGATAAAACTAGATTATCATTTAATAAAATGGACAGATTTGGATCAAGATTTTTGATCTATTTAGTCAACAGATCGGACTTAGATTAACAAATTTTATTCCCCTATATAACCAATCTGATTGAATCTTGTAATTGGCACCTCTTATTCTAAAATTACTATAATGAGTTGTTGGTTAGCCATAACTGATAGAATTGAAGAATCTCAAATATAAAAATAATAAACACTCTTCTTTTATGGTGGAAAGATGACAAGAAGAACACTTACTTCACTTACAACAACGAGCAAATCACCTTTCTATTTATAGATGCCTAGATGCCTTTTTATATTCCATAATATTTAATTCATACATGGAATACTAAGGAGCATTTACAGAATTCTATGTATTTAATTCTTCATCTATCAAGAAGCCTATTCCTTTTACAAGGAGGCCTTTCAGATTTTTAAGAGACTCTTTAGTTTCCCAAGAGGACTTTTAGTTTTCAAAATCATTTAACGATAAGTTAAATATTCCAACAATAACTTGTTCATGCTGATCAATGATACAGTTTTACACAGCTTTTCTTTACTTTCTTTTCTTTCTTTTTCTTTTTTC
>KE504871.1:392511-429116 GCA_000441515.1 Elaeis oleifera
ATATATAATATATATATATATATATATGGTGTCATCCTACAAGACATAGCCCTCCCGTCTCTCTCTCTCTCTCTATCCATCGTCTCTCTTGCTTTTTTATGGTAGACATCATCTCTCTTGCTTCTAAGTTGAAACCGCCTTAAAGAGAACCACCATACTTTGGGGCGTTTCTATCTTTTTATTCTTGAGATGAACTCTACTGTTTCATCTCCATCTCCAAGAAAGAGAGAGCTATCTATGGGCCGTTTTAATCCTCCCCTAACCAAATCTGAAGACAGAGAGGATTAATACCAAGGTACATTCCCCTCGGTTCACCATTTGTGTGTTAAAAAATCGGATCTTTGGATAGATTAGATGTAGGAGAACCCATTTCTCTTGATATCAGGAAAAAAAAAAAAGAGAGAGAGAGAGAGAGAGTATTTGGCCCAAGAGACAAAAGGGTAAGTTTGTGGTACAACTATGGAGGTACAGGGAAGAACACCAATCTATCTTTCTCACCCTTTTTTTGGGTGGAGTTGTTAGTTTGTTTGGATTTTTGCTAGATCTTTTTTTGTAGATTTGTGCATCTTTTTCAAAGGTTAAATGATGATTTGATATGACATGGCCAGCATTTGCACAGCTTGTGAGGATTCCATGGGATTTGTTTGTTAGGTTCGGCTATGCCTGTCTCCCTCTTCTTTCTTGCTGGTGCTTCATCTTTTGTGGATGCGAACGGTTTGCTTTGTCCCTTGCGGATATTATTTTAATACAGCAGTTTCGAAACAGTCAAAGTTAGGTGATCAAGATCTTATTTTGACTTTATCCCGTCCTCTATGCCATGCTTCTTTTATATGTAGCCGGCAACGATCTGTTCTCCTCACTTTGTGTGGTTTTCTTCGAGTTTCTTTTAATACAAGGTCTTTGATTTTGCTATCTTCACTCTCTGTGAAGAGATCCTTTATGCTATCCATCTTTTCGTTCTTTTTCTTCAGTAAAAAGTGTTATTTTTAGCTATATGTATGGCTACAATGGTGTATAATCTCATTCGGAGTATCTGCTTGTTTTTAACAGTCTGATACAATACAAGCGAGTTTTGCTTAGGGTTGTTGAGGGGCTATAATGTGCTCTTTTTGGGTTACAATTGTGCTATCAATCTAATCATATTGTGTTGAACTTTGGATATAGTTATCGAGACATTTGAGTTTTGTTCTAATTCTGCTTCTTTTTTTTTTCCTGCTCTCTCCTTCCCTTCTCTCCCTCCTTGTATCATTCTTTCAGGTTCTTGCTTTGTCTTCCATGGAATTTGTATTGGATCCCGTCATGGAGGGCGAGAAATCGTGGGAATGCTATTCCACTTCCTACAGTCGAAGTGAGGCTGTCGAATTTAAACCAGTTTCTGAAGACAACGATGTCCAGGATGCAGACACATTGGTTCCTTGGACGCAGTTCTGCCTGATGACCTCCTGGAGAAAGTCCTCTCCTTCTTGCCCATTGTGAGTATAATTCGATCGGGGTCTGTGTGCAAAAGATGGTACAATGCCGTGCACTCAGGAAGGCTTTCATGGACCAGCATGTTACCCCAGAAGCCATGGTACTTCATGTTCACTTGCAGTGAGAATGCTGTGGCTGGCTATGCCTTCGATCCGAGCCTTCGGAAATGGTATGGCTTCGACTTCCCTTGCATTGAGAAGAGCAATTGGTCTACCTCTTCCTCCTGTGGACTAGTTTGCTTCATGGATAGCGAGGACAGGAGCCGGATATTTGTCTGCAACCCGATCACTAGATACTGGAAAAAACTTCAGGATGCTCCAGGTGGAAAGTACCCGGACTATAGTGCGGTCGCCATCTCTGTGGACCGGAAGTCTCATAGCTACACCGTTGCAGTTGCCAAATGTAAGCAGGTGCCTGAGGATTATTACCAATGGGACTTGTCCATCCATGTCTATGAGTCGGAGAGTGAATCCTGGGTTACTCCCTTCAATGAAATTCTGGTGGGTTGGAGGGGAGGTGATGAGTGTGTGATCTGCAATGGAGTTCTGTACTACCTGATCTACTCAACCGGTGTTTTGGGAAACGCCGAGCCCGGCATTGCTTAGTTATGTATGATCTCTCGGTGAGATCATCGCGCATGTCTCTGATGCGCATGGCGATACCGGCGCCCTGCTCCTTGACGTGTGGCCGGTTGATGAACCTCGGAGATAGGCTGGTTTGGTTGGCGGGATTGGGAAGCATGACCGGCCGGGGATTATCAAGGGGATCGGCATTTGGGAGCTTCACAAGGAGCAATGGCGAGAGGTTGCACGAATGCCCCATAAGTTCTTCCAAGGATTTGGTGAGTTTGATGATGTCTTTGCAAGCAGTGGAGCCGACCACCTCATCTACATACAGAGCTTTGGGTCGCCGGCACTGCTCACTTTTGACATGAGCCAGAAAATGTGGAAGTGGTCGGTCAAAAGTCCCCTGACCAAGAGATTCTCCCTCCAGCTCTTCACTGGTTTCTGCTTTGAGCCGAGGCTTGAGATTACTTCTTGACTTGTTTAGTTTCATTGCTGCTACATCACAAGGAATCATGTTACAGTTTTCTTTTTTTGGAGCCACTGAAACAATTTCATTGGACCTGAGGGTTATATGGAAAATCTTCATTTTATAGAGAAAAAACATATCCGAGGATGTTGTGTGATCTTTTTCTTTCTTTTCATATATTTTTGGGGATTTCCAGTCTGTAATGTGTTTTCCAAGGGTTGATCTGTAGAAAAGCAAAAAGTGCTGTCACACGTTTCCTGAGTAGGTTTCTTCATGCTGTTTTATCTGTAGTACAAAGTTCTCTCTCTTTTGCTGTCCTTATGACCCTACTTTGCTTCTTTATATATGATATTAGCCTTCGCTCTTGCTCTTTTGCTTTGGTAGGTACTCTTTTTGGTATCTTTTATTGCGTTGAATGATTTCTTGCGGATGGATCTTTTTTTTTCCAGATCTCCTTGATGGTGAACAAATTCCAAATTATAGCATTTTTTTCCCCTGCACATGCTCCAATGCTTTGAGTTTTCTAAAGCATCCAACTCTAGTTACCATCCATTTGAGGAACATCAGAACAGTAAAATTGTTGTTACAAATTAATTCCTTCACCATTTGTAAATTATAGCATTTTTTCTCCTGCTCATGCTCCAATGCTTGGAGTTTTCTAAAGCAGCCAACTCTAATTACTATCCATTTGAGGAACATCCGGACAGTTAAATTGTTTTTCAAATTAATTCCTTCACCGTTTAGTTTTTGTGAAACCGGGATTCTTCGTAAATCATGACATAATGTTCTCAAGACTGATGTGCATGGTTTGCAGTTTTAACGTGATCGATCAGTTTCAATTTGGAAGGTGATATGTTCCTACATGCTAGACACTACTATTATTTGTCTCTGCTTCCTGTTTACAGCTTAAGCAGACTTGTGACCTTTGTACTCTAGTTCTTTCTCATACTTATTTATTTGAGCAGTTTCAAATCTTAACGGTCCTTCCCATTCGTTATATTTTTTATGATTCTAAAACCTTCTGTATCTATTGTCATATGTGTATTTACAATTTAAACGAGTCTAATGGCATCTTCCCCTTGGGTTGTAACCTTCTTGTTATTCACAATCTTTAAGCTCTTTTTGCCCTTCTATGAATTCCATGCTGCTTTACAGATCATGGACTGCTTTAGCCAATACAGATAACCAAGGCCACAACTTGACCACTTAAAACCGCCGAACTATATAAATGCAGGGAGGTAAACCTTTGTATCTTTGTGCTTGTTATCATTTAATTTAGTGGCTCTAATATATTGTTGGGAGAGGGTACTTGGCCTTATTGTGCATTAGTTCGTAAGACACAGGAGTGCCTCAGGTACTTGCCAAGAACCAATGCGCTGCTTTGTTTGGGCTTGAGACATCTGTGCTATCAGATGTTGGTTAAAGCTGAAAACATTATCTTGTATTTCCTTGAAATGATCAGCAGTACCCTCACAGAGAAGCCAAAGAACATTTGGTGGGTTTTGGCGTGCAATTGTTTATAAGAAGGGAGATTTTTTGCTCCTTTCCTTGCCAAAAGCCAAAAAGAGGGTGCTGAGCTTAAGACTGGGGAGAAGATAACAAAGCCAGGGGAAAGGAAGGAGGTCTAAATAAACAAACAAAGAGAAGGAAATAAGGGATCTTTGGCACTCATATTGATACACGTAACCCAACAAGGAAAGTTGATCAGCTGTCACCAGGCTTTGATGTGGACGACAGGGACAAGCTGCACCAAAATTTGGACACCTTTGGCTGGACTTTGTTGGTGGGCCCCGCACAGCTCCCTCAGCTTCAGGTCAGGGGGGTGTCAGCTGGTTGCCGAGGCCAGACGCCACTGTTTGCCATTCAAAGCAGAACCGTCCTTGAGTTAGTGCTGCTTTCTATTGTTATCCAGCTTGGGAGAGGCACACAGTACCCGTTTGAGCTGGGGTAAGGCTTTCTTTGTTGGACGTGTGCTATCTTTGCCTCTGTACAGGGCTTCTGCCACAAATTTTCTTTGAATTCTATTGTTCGAGACGTTGGTTTCATCTTCTATTAAAGTACCCTTGGCCAGTCAGATGCATCCTTCCAACAAATCTTCTTGGTATGGCGTTATTTTATCTCACAACGTCCATTTAGCCATCAGGCCTACCAGTCTTGGGGGTGTGAATGACCTGCAATATTGACCATGGGCATTATTTGTGTACGGGAATTATTCGTTCAAAGTGATGCATTGGAAATCCCCGGCCCAACAAATTACCCATCAGATATTATTTTTACATGTTTTTTGTAAATTATTTTGCTATTGTCTTCTTAAATTTAAAATTTTGTTTCTGAAACTTGTCTTGATCCCTGAATTTCAAGAGATTATTAGCTAAGAGATTGAAAAAGAAGTGGATAACAAAAGGCAGACATCATATTCATTCTTGTTTTGATGAATATATCTTTCATGATCAAAGATTTTTTGTACATCTTTGATATTAACGAATATATATTCATGATCTAGGACAATTATTTGGAGAACAATGCTAGTATGATCTGAAATAATCTTGGTTACTAAATTGTAATGCTTGAAACTACCCTGGAGCTGTTGCACTATTTTAATGGGAGGCGTTGTCACTAAATTGTAATGCTTGAAACGACCCTGGAGCTGTGTCACTATTTTAATGGGAGATGTGATAATGAAAAATAGCTGATGTATAAATGCTAATGTTTCGTTATTTTAATGGGATGTGTGATAATGGAGAAATAGCTGACATATATCTACTCAGCCAAATCTTTCTTTGCAATACGAATTATTGTATTAATTTGTAAAGAAAATTGAAAAGTGGCAGAACATATGGGAGGATGGGCATTTTGCTTAAGCAATGAGCAACTTGTATATTCTTTGCAGACAGCTGTATCAGAGGATACCCATTCTGCGATATCTTATTGATTAAATTATGTACTTTTGGATAATATCAATTGAAAAAATTATTGTCTATACTGTATGCACTATATGGTCACATAGCCAATTATGACCGCTGATTTTTATAGACTGCATTCATCAAAGGTGCATCTCAATGTATCATCATCGGAACAATTGGCTATGTGCACAATCATGTGGTGCACCGCAATGATTTTTCTGCTGATTGTCCACGCCATTATCCGACAAATTTGTAAATTGCTGAGATTCTTTTGTTAGATCACATGATTTTCTCCTTTTTTTGTTTTCTGAGAGGAACATGAGACAACTGTTAAATTGAAGGGACACTCCAATTCTCGAGCCAACTAGCAGTGGCCTTAAAATAAAGTAGTGCCCGACAGTGGAAGGAAAGCTATAGAATGAACAGTGTCAGAGATGATGATCAAACTATTTTGTTCATCTGAAAGCCAACCAGAAAATGAAAATTATTGGAGCTGAACTACGGTGAGAAGATACTTGCACAGCTTTGTTGCCACTCAACTTTGCATGAAAGGTGATTCTCACTTGGTGGTACAATAGATCAACCGTTTCTTCAATTCTTATTCTATTCATCTACCTCTACTCAAGGACGTATACAAATTAAAAAATTGTTCAGATATTTAAGACTTTTCACGTATTCCATGGACAGAACCACCAAGTATATTGGCTATAGCTAACAAAAAAAATTTGGAAGACGTGGATTACATGAAAGACTCTTCAATTCCGCAAACCTTTACTTCAGGCCGAGAGTTTAATTGTTCAAGGTTTTATCATTTCTGCTATTTTTTTTAAATTTTCGGAGCCTATTCGAATTGTATAAAAATTAACTAAAAAACTGGCACATACTAACGTGGGCCCATATGCACCATGCGGTGGTGTACCACATCAATCACCTCATCTTCCCGTTGGGGTTCAATCATCGAAAAATGACGGAGGAGACGAGCTGATTTGACTGGTGCATGGCTACGTGGCGCACGCGGTGGAACGAGAGAGCGGCCCCCAGCCCTTCCACCACCGACGGATGGGCGAAAGGAGCGGCAACGGCTATTTTGGCGCGAAAGGCCGTTCCCTTGATCTCGCGAATCCCTCCCCTCCACAAGATTCCACCGTTTCCAACTCTCATAACCGGCCGTTGATCTCGACGCGACGCCCCTCGTAAAATGAGAGCCTTGTTTACTCCTGTCGTTCGTCCGGTGGATCTCTCGCTGTTCCCGAGGGAAGTGGCCGCGGTACGTCTCCATCTCAAACTTTGCCTCGATTCATTCCTTATCGATTTCTTCTTCTACCTTTCACGGAATTACTGTCAAAGATTTGTAAAGATATGCAAAGCTGTGCTGGATTTCAATCTTGATATGATATGATGCCCGTTCGGTAAATCTTTGAGGTTTGTTGAAATCTTCCCACGACTCTCCCTCTTAATTTGCCATTTGTATCGCTGGAGATCTTCTTAGATTCGGTTGGATTTGGTCCAGGGCTTTAAGTTCTGGGAGATTAATGGAGAACACCATTAAAAGAAAAGGAAAAAAATCACTCATTTTTGGTTGGAATGTGCCCTAGATTCTGTTGAATGGGAAGGGAATGGAAAGGAGGTGGGACTTGTCTTGAATGAATCAAAAGTATACAGCTGGTTGCAGCCGTTGGGGAGCAATGGGCAATGATTATAACCCTCTGAAGAGAGAGAGAACGGAAAGTTGAGTGCTGGAAAGAAAGTTGGGTGTGTTATAGCTTCTGACTTTTCGTTTCTTTCTATGGTTCTTCTTATCTGTTGGTTTTGACCAATTTCCATGGAGTATCGAGGCAAAGTTCGGATTTTTATTGCAGAATGTTTCTTTTAATTGCCTACTGAATCATAAATGCACTTCTTGAACTCTAGGACATGGTTTGATGCACATAAGAGGAATGGTCATGTCCTTTCAAAACATTTTGGTAGAGTGGTACTTTTAGGTAATAGAAAGCGTTTGGATAGGGAGGGTAATAGCATCCCTTCTCTTTTGGACAAAAGGCTAGTGAATTTTTGTGTCATTTTGATGATGACCTCTATTACCCAACTCCATTTTGATTTTATTTGCTTTTTCCATCCCAAAGTCTAACGTTGCCTTTTGGTTCCCATATCCATACCTGTCGGAGTATCCTTGGAGCACGACAATTGACAAAATACAGTAGTTTAGGAAGGGTTTTAGCTTTGATTCATTCAGGCTACCACTTCCACTATCAGTTATATGTGTATGATGCTAGTGTAAATAGGAAACTTTTGGCCCTGTGAAAACTGGGCTGTTGGTGAGAGCTGGAATTATTGGAATGCCCAAAGGATTAGAGTTGGTGCAACTAGGCAAGTTCCCTTTGGCAAATGCCAGGGTGGCACAGATCAGGATGAGGTCTTGGTCAGAGTTAAGATGCAAGAACGCTCGGTGCTACTTCTGCAAGAAGGGAGTGATGCTTAAAAAAGAGATTGTGGTCATTGCAAGTGTTTCTACAACGGGACGACAGACAGAGAGTGGGAGTGTGGCTAAACATGCAAATATGATCACCAACTTTAAGTATGAAGGAGACGTTCTTATTTACCAAAAAAAAGAGGAGGTCGTCTTCATCAACTTAAGTATAAAATCTCTCGATGACTTGGAATAAATTTGGTCTATTCTTGTCACAGACTGGAAAGCTTGACCAAATCGTAGAAACTTTGGTTCCTAACTCTAATTTAAATTGCATCATATTTGTTGCTTCCTAGGATATAAAAGAAATCCAGGATTACGCACATAAATTAATAAAAACATTAAAACAGCCAGCTGTATTATTGTCTCACTTAGGGCGAGATGTTTGGTTATTGTGTCATGAAACTCACCGAATTTATAATCCTATGTATTAACATAATGTCAAATTTAGTTATAACTCTCCTATTGAATTGCATGTGACAGAATATAAAGAAAGCTGTAGCGGGTTGTATACCAGTCACTTGAACTTTGAAATCCTATTCTGTATTTTGTGTTAATATTGATTGCTATGAACAAGCATCATACATGCAGGCTGGCTTTTACAAATAAATTTCATATGCCATGGACCTCGACCTCTTTTCTGAATGTGTTATGTTTTTAATTCATACAGCGTGTTTTCTTGCAGACATTTTGGCTCTTATCGAGCATCATACTTTAAATCTAGATTTGATGGTGCATAGCAAAACTCAACTATTACAATTACTTGCAGGTAAGAGTGGGTGAAACATGTTTCTTTCAGAGCAGGAACATTCTGATCATGTTTTCAGTTCCACCAAAACTTCACGCATTCGGTTTTCTTCAGATTGTTCTCCAGATTCTCGAGGCACACCTATAGAGTACGAGTGGACAGATTATTGCCCTGAAGTTTTCAGGTTGATAACACTTTCCTCTGAACTCATTTTCTGTACCGGACATGCCTAAAACTGGCTCCTTCAGCATAATAAACAGCAAAGAACGTTCAAGGGATTGCATAAATGCATGTCATATTTGCTTAGTTAGAATATGTACTGTATATCGGTGTAATATGCTTATACATTCACTTTATCATGTATTCTTAAATTTTATTAAGCTTTTATAGTAGATGTATGTTGAGATAAAGCACGCAACCTCTTTCATATTGAAACATTCCTAGAAAACAGAATAGAGCTGGTAGAGTACATTCAGGATCCTAGTTAGAGCTATGTAGCTGATGATTTTATGTGGTATGGATTTATGACATTGCAAAAGATGATGCCAACTTGTTGCCTGATTAGTTTGTTTCATCTCTAATAACCTCAGAAGAAAGCGATGTTCTTACTATTTTCAAGTTTATGGCTGCAGGAGCTACACATATTTTTTGAGGAAATTGTAACCAATACGATTTAAACTTTCATCACATAGGTTTATGGATTACTTACTTTCAGCCATTTACATCATCGAACTGATCAATCTTTAGTTTAACTGAATTTGCAGGAAACTTCAAGATTTTGAGAATATTGATACAGGTCACTACCTCCTATCTGTACGTGGTCCTGAAACCGTAAAGCTACTTTTTCTGAAAAGAAAATGGTTCTCGTCATTTCTCATCCTATGACAATAAGTTATTTTCAAGACCTTAAGCAAACCTGAGATGAAGGTATTAAAACACTTTCCACCTTTTATTCAGGAGTTTCAGGAAACCTATATCTGGTCTTCTCAGAAATCTTCTATAAATGTGGACTGATGATGTCCCATAAACAATAGATTAACTCCAAGATATGCTCATAAAGTTGTATAGGTTATAATAACAGTTAATATAGGTTCATTGGCTTGCTCCATATTTGGTACAGTTTCTTGCAGCTATAAATCTAATGCTTCTTGGTTTTCATTCACGCAGGTAATCTTAGACATGCTACCAAATTACTATCACCATGTGAACAAGTACAGAAACACTTTGTTAACAAAATTTTTCGGACTCCATGCTGTGAAGCCATCAAATGGACAGAAGGTAGGGCATCTCCAATCTGGATTATATATACTATGTATTTACTCAGTAATGAATTTTTATCCCTTTCAATTGAACTTAATAATGCATGACACCTGAAAATCCAGAACAATGTGTAGAGTAGGATAAAGCTGTATAAAATGCTCTGTTGTCTGTTATGCAGTTATACCGTCCCATTTGTGTAATTCTTGATAGCTTTGTTATGAGCACACACTAGTTGTCGTCCATCAAATTATTCTGACAATTTCTTTATGATATTAGTAAAAAAGACATCTCCATCTTCGAAAAAACAAGCCGAAAAGTACATGTAGAATGCTATGATTCTTTGTGTGTTGAACCGTATCCTATCTTCTTGGTTCTTCCAACATTCAACTCCTCATTCGAATCCATGTTCATCTTATTTGTTTTTATCTTTTTCTATTGGTTACACACACACACACACACACATATAAATAAAGGAGGTGATTATGAAGTCTTAAAGAACTGAAGTACGTTATTGAACAAATTTGGGATGATTGTGAGGTTCTGATATAATGCTTATATAATGATTAGGAGGAAAACTCCTGTTGCTTTTGAGGATACTCAATTCTTCACTTGAAGACCACAACGTAAAGTTTAGCTTTAAAATGATTGTGGATAAAGATCAGATTCTTCACTTTGCTGCCTCAAGATAACTAGGAGTTCAGTTCTTTTTTCTGCAGATATTCCTTAGAAAATTTTGCATTCCTTTTGTTGCTTTTTTCCTAAGTGAGTTTTGTAAAATTTTGCTTTGATCAGGTTTGCTTTGTTGTAACGGAAATATTCTTCAATCAGATGTAAGCATTCACAAGACTTTTAATCTGAAATGTTCATACCAGAGTCGCTTCATCAGCAAAACAGGAGCTGAGGAAGATCTGCATTTTGCCTTCCGTCTCCATACATCAACACGAAATCAGTTACTAGCGTAAGATTCCTTGGCTATACATATTTGCATTATCAATATTGTTCTATTTTATTTCTTTCTTTTGGTGACAGCTTTTGTTAATAAACTAAAAAGCTTCATAGATTGCATGTGCACCGAGAACTTTAATTGTCAAATAATTTAGGCTTCATGCAGTAAGTTTCATATTTCTTCCTGTCATAGCTAATGGTGTCAAAATAAATCATAAATAGGATAGTGGATTTACATTACTGGAAATGATGTTCTGGCGTTACTTTGGAAAATATCATTCCACTAGTCTACTTGAGCCACCAGAGCATTGAGCTCCAGATCTAACCATTAATGCAAAAGTTTGTGGTGTGTTAGAAGAGCGATTATCATTGTAGTAGATCCTGCTTATTTTTCCACTGGACCATCGATCCTAGGGGGGCCAAATGGTCATCCAACTCCAATAAATGGCCAAGGACAGATACATGATGAAATGAATACATGTGAATGATAAATTAAAGGACTACTCTTTGTGATTTGTGAGTGAGAAACTTGACATATTTCTAAGTCCATGTGAGAGTTTCATCTTCAAGAATTTATCAGAAAATGCCCTTTGAAAAAGTTGTCCTAGATTGGATTCTTTAAACTACAGATTACAATTTATGTTGCTAATATGTGATTTTTTTTTAATATATGCTTCTTCTACATGGTCTTGATCTAAGAAGGCTGTGTGTGTGTGTGTGTTATGTGTGGTGCAGGCCAACTCAAGTTCACAACAGAGGATTTGATCGCCTGGATATTTTGAGTTTCCCACCTGAGAAAATGTCTTAAAATAATTTGTTCATAGGTTTCGATCTCATGTTTTGGCTACCATTCTTGCTTTTGGCCTTTGCATAGTACCACTAGGTTGTTTTATGACTATTAGAAGGTAAAGCCTACCACATCTAATGCCTCAGAGTACTTTGATATTTGGAAGCATAGCATTGCTTCAGGCTGCTTTTTCACTTAGCAGACAAGACAGACATAATGTATATAAGTAAAAACCGAAGATCTTCGTTCCATTCTGAAGATAATTATAATTGAAATACCACAAGAATTTCGTTCAATTATTATATGGTGTTCAAACCTCAAGTATGACAATCAATTCAACATTGCTTCTGTTGCAGACTGATTCGCTTAGACATTAGATAGATACTACACTGCAGCATTATGTCTTATGGTCCTTTTAATTCCTATTTGCAGGCAAATCCAGTACGACTGCAAATTTCTAGAAGATGAAGGCATCATGGATTACACTTTGTTGCTAGGAATGCATGTCTGCCCTGCACCCTTTGATTCGGTTATTAAAGATCGCAATACTTCGGCACGTGTAGCAGGTAATAATTTGTCAGTTATTGAATCTTCAAGCACAAATTAGTTACTTTCCAGGAAAAGGTGTAGATTATATTTAAAGCTGTTTTCTTTCCTGTGAATAAATTGGTTAAGTTATGAGTTTGATGAATCACAGATTCTTCACTGTTAAGCACCTTTCTCTGCTAAAAAGACATCCTAAAAATCCTAGGTCCGAATCCTCTCTCCCATTGTAATTTGTATAGTATTCAGGTTGCATGTCAGGAAAGTCTGTGACCAGAGGTTTTAATTAGCCTTTTGAGATGCACTTCCACTGTGAAGGCTGCGCCTATTCTTAAGCATAGTTTCAGGCTCTCATATGCACCAATAACCCTGGAATGTGAAGGTAATGAGTTGGATGGAGGGAATGGAGTACTATGAAACCATGAATGATGAGAAGATATTCTTGTCCTATTCCATAGTTGCTGGTTGTCTATTAAACATAGCAATATACTGACCCAGAAGCAGCAGGTGGTTGCACTGAAGCACTTATTGTTTCCATATGTGTTAGTTCATGGTGCAAGTTGGATTGTGTATTTATGTCATTTGTAGCAGCATCTTCTTTCTAGTAAGATTAAAGAGCACCACCTTTCAATGTGTCTACTTTGCCATGCTGTACGCTAGATATTCTGAAGTGCCCCGAGTATGGGTTTTCACATACACATCAAATTCCTCCCCTCCCCTGGTTGGATTGGTGCATAAACATCAATAGCACCAACAACTGCAAGAAGAAAAACTTGCGATATGTGCAGTAAGACCAGGAGGACTAAAAGCTTTGGTAGAGTCGGTGTTAGGTTGGTCATGCAGGCAAATACATGGCAAAAACTTATCTTCTATATTGAAGGCAGGTTGATTAGGTCTTGCATACTTCTAGGTTGGATTACCATCATAAAGAAGATATTAATTTGGGCCCTCACTGTCCCTAAGTGCCATATATCCAGTGGTTTGCTAATCATTTTTGCAGTACAGTCTTCCAGTTTTCATTTGTTTGTCCCTCGGCTTCTGGCTAACCTTGAATGTGCACCAAGTCACCAACGTTTGGTAATGAACTTGGACAAATATGCATGACTGCCAGCTTATGTGTTGACACAGTAATTTTCATGTAAGATTTCATTGTAATATGATGTTAGCCTTCAACAGAATGGTGTCTAGAAAACTATTACCGTTCACAATCTTTTAAAATATCTAATAGAAGAATTAATATAGAAGTCCAGGATTTTTCTCCTTTTCTTTTTGAGAGATAAGAGACCTAGTGTTTTCTTGCAGGGTCGGATGATGGCAAGAGTTCTCCTTCAGACAGTCCGAAGCTGTCGCAAAGTGATGAAGTTGCAGATTCTGTTTCTGCGGCCGAATCAGAATCATCCTGCCAGATAGAGTAAGGCATCTAAACCTCCCCCCTTCCTAACCCCCCCCAACCATACAAAACACAACATACACGAAAAAGAAAAGGGGTAAAAGAAAGAAAAATGAAGATCAGACAAAGTACATGGGAATTGCATTCATGCACAGTACATACACATACATACGTATCAGCACTCCAACATTAGACATACATATACTAGCTTTCCTTCAAAATTCAAGCGTATGGTTTCTTTGCACTTGAAGTGTGGTAATGTGGTAGATGTTTCTTCCATCGAAGCCTGCAGTCACATATTTCTGCAGAGCTCTGTCATAACTTGAATTCTTGGAATAATCAAATATCTTTTGCCTGTGAGCTTGAGCTATCAGCATTATCATCTAACAGAGAAACATTCTGATTTATTGCAGGTCTGGTGTTAAATTTGGTGTCAAAATGCCAGCACGTGTAGTTAACACTCGAAGAAAGAAAGCTGGAGTGCAGCACCAGTTCGAGCAGCTGGGAAGGAGGAAAACAACAAGGTTTTTCTATATTTTGGAATTGTGGATATAATTCAAGGATGCGGCGTGCTTAAGCGCGTGGAGAACGCCTTGAAAAATCTACATTATGACCTCCAGTCAACATCAGCAATAAATCCCAAGGCTTATTCAGCTCGTTTTCAGGATCTCGTGTGCTCACTTTTTCCTGAAAAAATTATTAGATAACTTTCTTAGGATTCAATATGTATTTTCTAATTAATAAGGATATGCCAAATGACGATTCTTATTAGAAGCTGACAGCTTTCAGTGTAAGACACTATTCGTGGACAAATGTATGACAACCAATAATCTACTAACCAGAACAATGAAATGCCCAGAGAAAAATATTATTTCCACGTTGAAGCTTCTTCCTTTATGCATTGAGCCACTGTCTAATGGACAATGTTTAGAACCAGAGCCAGCAATTATGATCAGTTGATGATATATCTCCAGCAAAAGTTGGATAGCATTTGGTTAGTTTGTTCTGCCGGATAGGCTGGTTGATACATGGAAAGGTCATAACCTGTTGCTGATAAGTAGTATTGAAAGAATAATTCAAATTCGGAGCCTGTACTTGGATGGGTAACTCTATGATAATTGTTAGAACTGAATGCAGAAATCTCTTTGCAAGTGAAAGTAATACAACTTAGCCCATTAATATTGGCACGGGAACAAGAAGAAGGATAAAGTTAGATAGAAAAGGCAGAGGATTTGACCTCCATTACCGCCCACATTTTAGCACCAACCTTACAAGACAATTTCTGCAGTAAAATGGAAGCCAGGGAAAGAATTTAATTGTTTCTAAAGTTGAAACTGTACTTCAACTTACAAATTGCAAACCAGCAAGGAATAGTAGCAACTCAGACAGTATCCAATTTAAGATTTGAGGTGTCCATTTAGATATCCTCCACTTTCAATTTATTACTTTGGCTTTAGTACAGATTACTGCATCTGAACCTAATGAGGTTTCTACAAGCTGGATGGTTAAAAAGTCCAGTAGAATTAGCAAAGATGTAGAAATTTACCTTTGTTAATCTAACTAATTGATTTTTTTTAAAACTTTCGTTCAATTTGTTTTTTGTTTCTCTTCAAGACTGACCTGGAATTTCAACCATAGCCTTTACAAAACCACCATACAGTTCAGAGACAAAAATCCTGTTACCAGGGAGAAGAACTGAAAGAAATTCAAGCTCACATCCAAGTAACACCCAAAGAAAATTCTTATGCTACTTGGTACTTGTGCTGTATTTCACCAATTTATTTGTTGTCAAAGCATCTCTATGACAGTAACATGTTCAGAACTAAAATTGTTTCCCTTCCGTCATTGGGATGACCACATAGGCAGAAATATACAATTTTTTATAAAACGATTAAGATTAAGTTTTCTTTCAACACAAGAATACAGGCATTCGCAAGCAATCACAAAGGTGAGCAGGTGGCAATAAGTAGTCATCTGTGGAGGTTCACAGTCATTTGCTTCTTTTTGTGTCATAAAGCACACAGGAATCTGCAGCTGTCTTCATCTGAAACAATTAAAAAAGCATATGTTAGATGAAATACTGGAAGATTTGAACAAGTCCCAAAGGTACCTTAAGTGATGCAATACAAAATCATTATAGCAGATGTCCACAATTGATTGCCCTAGAAAAGGATAACCTTCAACAGATGCTAGTCAATGATAAATTGATAAAACAGTATGTATAAAGTTGTTCATGGTGCAATAGATCATCACAGTTGCCAAAGAAACAGCAGAAAGAAGAAATGTCCTTAAAAAGTTGTTTCGTGCCTGAAAATGGAAGCACACAGATATTGCACAGGAGAAAGAGAAAAAGATGCATAAATATGCAACCAGGGAAAACAACTGGCAACTAATTGGTGCAATTAGTAGCTGCTGGCACAAACAACAAACAATGGAGATTCCAGCTTTGTGCTAGACAAAGGCAACATGAAAGAGGATAGCTTGCAGTTACAGTACAGGCTCAAAGACTCCATCTTGATGTTATAAGTTGTTGGTGTTTGATGCCAAAACTTATGGCACCAATCTGTGTATTAAATTGATTGTCTATCACTGGTGTAAAAAAGATGTGTATCTAGGGCTGCAATGAGTATAGCGAACGCTGCTAGTCAAGTAGAGAACACTGGTAACAGTATATCATCTTTGATGCCACATGTCAAATTTTGCTGCTGTTAAGATTTCTTCCTCCCCACAAGCAGCTTTTATGGTTCTTCACTTGCTTCAGAGGTAAGTCCTTTAGGTGAGGCACGAAAAAGGGTTAATTATTCAGCACCCATCCTCTTGTGTTGCTCTATGCACCATCCATCCCAACTTTTCAAAAATTACAAGTGTTTAAGCGGACAGCATTCAACTCTCTAGGTCTAAAATAATAACAGCATCCATTTTCAACTCAAGATGTATTCACTGCAACTCAAGCTTATGCAGTTGGGGTGCTTATCTGGCTTTACCACCTGCTCTCAAGCAATGGGACTAGCATAAGCTAAGCCTCTCTTTGTGGAGATGATCGTAGTGCTATTCAGCTTAATAGCAATACAGTTTTCAAGTATAAAGCCTCTCAAGATCAATTCTTGCTTCATGCATGCTTTGTTGGTTGCTGAGGAAGTGAAACAGAAAAGTTTGCTTTTCCTCTACATTGCTTGGTACAGGGAGGAAAATTCAAGTAAAAATCAAAGAGAAAATAATGGGTCAAAATTATCTCCAAAAGCCTATCTTTACTTTCCTTCTAAAAAATGTAGTGCTTTTAGAGGAAATAAGAAAATAACAAATAATCAAGTGATTTAGAATAGTTTAACCAACTCCTAACCACTTCCTTTGCAATTTTATGAGTTCAACCAAATATGAGAATTTACAATTTTTCTCCTTTTTTTCTTCTCCTCATTTAACTTCTTTCATTTTCGTGGCAACCTAACAAAGTCAAACTAATGTCCAACTTCTCTATCACCTGCTTGTCTCCAGTCTTCCAAGAAATACCGAGCATCTAACCAACATTTTCACAAATACAGCCACATTATTCTGCATCATAAGCAAACTCAATAATTGATTTGTACTGAGTTTGAGGGGGCCTAGTTGTATAAGGAAAGATATCCATACTGTATGTGACTACTTATAAATGTTTACACTTGTATTACACTCGTATAATACATCGGAGGGCAAAAGTCCAAAAAGTAGTGACGTTGTGGCTAAGATACAGCTAAATACGAGCAATCAAGAATCCATTATTTAATGTAAACTAAACTTAACCTTATGGCTCTACATTGACAATAGGCAAGAGCTCCTCAAGAACAAAATAAAGTGAAAATACCTGTATAATGTTGACCACTTGCTTAATTGCCCATCCAATCAGAGTTACAAATAATGTCAATGAAAGAAATGAACTCTGTTTCAAGGTATTCAGGCAAGCCTGCCAAAAACAAGGGAGAAAAGTATGTTGCAAAGAGCTTTTCAACTTGAAAACAAAATGGCAGCATGATACAGGAGAGGCTTACATCGAGCACGCTTTCAGATTGGTTATCAGCAACAAGGAAGAGGATGATGTAAAGAACCTACAGCATTGCAAAGCAAAACCACTATCAATATAGTGAATAAGAAGTTTTAAATAAAAAAATGGTAGGATTAACAACCTCAGATGCGACACAGCAAAAAGCCATGAATAACCGCTGCCCATAGTATGCCTTCAAAAGCCAATTACTCTTGTCCTTTACATCCTTGTGACTAGTCTTGCCTGATAAGAAAGAACTATAGTTGCATAGCATCAGAATATTAGAACTTTCAAACTAATCACAAGACAGGTTCAGAAACATGTAAGCATGACTCAAACTTGGAACTTGAGATTGTATGAGTAATGCCAAAAAATATTGACCTGATTTAACTGAACTCAGAAACTTGGGCAAGTTGTGACAAGTTTTGACTTCAACATATAGATAAAGAGGTTGAAAAAAATCTTAAACAATCATTATCAATCCATCAAACAAATAATTAAAGTTTGATTACTGAAATAGTTGAACATAAAGACTCAAGTATCTTCATATAACCAAAATAATTGTAAAATCAACACATTTTTATTTTCATCTTCTTAATCTAGAATATCAAAAGAATGCATAATCACAAGTATAGGATGAAACTTAGATATAACATGTTTTGGGATAACATAAAATCACTTTGCATGTAGGTCTGTCAACCATAGGCCTGATGAAGGCTAGAACATAAGATTGTAGATATTGTCACCATTGCTCAAATTAGCCACTTGGCAAACGTGATTTGGTGAAAACCTAGGAACCAGTGGTTTAAAAGGTTTAGACATAGAACATCAAGTTGTGATTGTGTGGAAGTACCCAAATCCACATTTGGTTTCTAGATTGTGTGCTAGATCAACATGAGCTCTCTTCATATTAAGATGCAAAAGTTTGCCAGGATAGGACCGTGTACATTGTCCCACATTTGTTACAATTTAAACACGAATGACTAAGAGTTGAATTAATGCTCATGTGTTCCCTTCTCTCAAAACATTAGAAAAAATTCTTGTTAGATGTTGCTATTGATTTTCACATGAAAAGCAGCAACCTAAAATTATGTGAGTTACAAAACTACTATCTCTATGATACAAATTCTTGGTTAATTACAGATAGAGGAGAGACTTCTTAATATTTTGCAAGAGCTACTTAGATTAGCCCAAAGGCATGCCAATATAGTAAAAAAGCACTATCCTTCTCTAATCAGTGCCTTAATCCGGCAGAACCTGACCAAACTATTTTGTCAGCAAAGTTTCATTGGTGGTTCACCAGTCAACAAAGACAGATAAATTAGGGATGAAATTGGAATCCAACTCAAAACCCATTCTCCTCTAGTTCACATCTCAACAGCTGTGCCTCTCTTCTGCTGTTGTTATCCCTCTTCTCGTACGGCAGTTCTAAGGTCAAGCCCCCAATCCCGGTCCCTTGGCTCCATGACCTTCATGTTGAGCCTTTGTTGTGGTTTGTTGCCTCCACTGCCTCCAATGTGGAGCACCCAGTTGTCATCCCACCCTCTCCAGCTCTGGTTTTGAGTCTCAACCATCATCTCCCTTTACCCTGCCACCTTTGACAGTGAGCCCCAGTTGCCATCCTCCTCTCTTCCACTGCCTCTAGCAATGAGACCCATCCCCATACCTTCTCTGCCATTCCAATCACAAGGCCTTATCGTCAAACATCCCCAACGAACACTCTGGTCCATAACAGACAAATGATGGTACAGAGAAAAGAGACAAGAGAGGCCGCAAGAAGGTTAGGGTTAAGGGTTGGGGGCACATTGTGATTTTTCTTCTCCTTTTTTAAACTTTATCTATATTGGCATAATATCTGAACCAAGTAACTTGAACAGTTCTGGCTTTCTCTAGGTTTTGGAATAACCCAACCTGCACATGCTTACAGGTGATAAGTCAAGTGGGTGTGCCCAATCAACCAGCCCGTGCTTTGAAACACTACTCCTAAAACTTAAAGTCAAAGCTTGCAACTGAGATATAATTTGGTTATAGAACCAAGTGTAACAACAAATTAGCTCCTATTTGGTGCTCCTTAAACATACCAATTGATAAGTACTTAGGGATACTGCCAAATCATATCATAAATCATGCAAGATTCAAGGCATTACAGTTGCCTTTTTTTACATCATTGCAGTTTTCCCTCTACCTATATTTATTTTATGTTGGCTTGGAAAGAGAAACTAAAATCATCTCTGAAGAGAAAAAATGAATTTATCACCGACCACAAGAGCGTAGCATGTGTTACAGGAAAATAGGAAGTAACACAAGTTCCAGTGAACATCCCTTGAAGTTCACAAATCAGTAGACGTTCTTTTAGTGAGTTCTCATGCTCTCCAATAGATTTCACCATATGAGAAGCTATATTTGTAAGCTAATAGTTTGTGTTCAAGAATTTAAATTTATCTAACAGAAGAGATATGCGGCCCAAGCAAGAAACAGTAATACCTATACATTTGCAACCAGTGGCTTGCAATGTCCAATCCAAGCAATGACAAGAAATCAAGCCTGGCCTGCAGAGAAGATTTTATGGTACTAAAATCAGTCATGCGGACAAGATTCCAAAACAAAGACATCAAACTACAAAACATGTATACCTGTATAACTGTGAGAGGATCGCCAACAAACAAGCAGTGCTTACTCTGAAAAATGCAAGCATAAATCAGACCGGATGGACAGATGCACATGCTGAGAAACAGACTCCATTCAAGTAGAATACAATGGCTACAGGATAGATTGGTTCCGAGCATTCCATAGAAGCATGCATTAACCAGCTTGTCAGAACAGTACCTGTCTGTTACCATGTCCAAAACAGCTCCAAAGGTTGACACTGGATCATAAAATCACATAAATTAATCAAATGTCTAACCTCAGCATTTCCCTTTGTAACAAATTAGCTTCAGCTATTTAAAAACTTGGTGCAAATGTATAAATAAATGTAACTTGTTTGATCTTATAGAGAATTTTAAAAAAAAAATTCATCGGTTTACTAATAGAATGGGATAACCTCAGTTTATGAGCAAAAGATAAAATTAATTGCTTTTTCAGAATAGCAGCTAACATGAGACAAGTTACATCGGCTTCAGTCCAAGGCTTGGTAAAATAGAAAAGTAACATGGAACATCAAATTTCTAATAAGCAAAAACAGTATCATGCTTTGATTCAAACTACAGGAAACGAGAGAATTTGATTTCACATGCATAGAAAGTGAGAGTGCTCTAATTGAACTGAGAGCTTCCTCTTCATATTCAACAACCAATAAGCTTAGACATGAGAATTGATTTCCTTGAAAGTTAGTCTTGCAGCACTAAAGATTAATTAAAATTAGATCATGTGTACGTAGGACAAGAATCTTTCAGAACGAAGAATTTTCAAAGAAAGATTGAACACTGAAGCAAGAATAAGAAGAACAATTGAGGTATCAACGTGATTTGTCACAATCTGTCAAAATGTCCCGCTAGCATTGATTAACCAGATAATAGAGGTATCAACGTGATTCTAGAAGCCGTTGGAAGCATGCACCTAATCCTATGTGAGCATCACAATCTTAGATCTCTATTTTGTTCTCAAATTTCTTTTACATATTCAGTTGCCCACCATTGAGTCCTGTTATCTGCATTACCTGGACCATCTCGACCATCTCAAAGAATCTGTCAAATACATGTCTTGGATAGGTGTCCAACTCTAAGACACTCGAAACATCCTCAATTTTCATCTTTTAGCGATCAGTAAGAGTTTGCCCTTTCTAACAAGCTCAATTCAACATAGTGATATAGGAAGGAGGCTTTTGTCCTTTAATGTAGGTAACAAAATAACATCACAAGCAATCATGTTTCTTGCATCTACAAGCTAGTGTTGGCATTTGGATGAGGAACATGTATATTGAAACACCTTAACAAATAATATCTTTCAATATATTCCATTATACAACATTTAAAAGAAATATAATGTAATAACATTTAGTTAAGCTTCAACCCCCCCCCCCCTTTTTCCTTTCTTTATCCGTCTCCTATATCTCTTTTCTTCTTTTTACAGATTCAACTTTAATATTTATCCAAA
Source organism: Elaeis oleifera (assembly GCA_000441515.1). Lineage (NCBI taxonomy): Eukaryota > Viridiplantae > Streptophyta > Magnoliopsida > Arecales > Arecaceae > Elaeis > Elaeis oleifera. Next base: position 414,167 of record KE504871.1, read on the forward strand.
AATACAACTCCCATGCTAATGTCCATGCAACAATGGTTATTATTATTTGCAATATTTATCTCATGACAAATGTTAAAATAGAGGGAAAGAAACAGAAACATGATATGTTGCTTTTCTCTAAAGGCCAAACCATCTATGTGACTTCGTGGTTCATAATTGCATTATTATTAAAACAAAAAAGAAAGTTGGGCCATGTGTGGCAATATAAGGTATTGAAAACTTGCATCAAGAGGGGAAAATAAACAATTCTCACCTTGATTGAATTTTCGTGCAAACCAACCATCCAATCCATCGCAGAAAAAACTGAAATTCTCAAATACTATCAATCCATTACCAAAAACTATATGCAGTAGTTTACAAACATCAACACTGCATAAACATTATGATAGTTACCTGATGAAGTATAGTATAGCAAAGAGTGTTCTGTTAGAAAAGCAAAGAGCAAATGCCACACAATTCATTATGACTCTTATATAGCCTGTATGTCATTTAAAAAAATAAAAAATGTTAAAAGACCCCATGAAATCAAAGTCACATGAGTGCTTTGAATGGGTGCCGAGTGTCAAGTTGTATATGAATATCTTACATGCTATGCAAATGCATCATTAACACACTGCATAGGAAAAAAAAGCTAAGATTAATGCAATATTACATATTCCAAAGAGAGTTAAGCGGGGCCCATTATCAAAATTGGAACCTTACTTTGGCAGAACAGAAGGAGAAATAAGACCATGTTACTTACTAATCTATATGAAGAAACAACTCAAACAAGAGGGAAGCATGATAGAGCATGAGAAGAGTTCCCACCAACAGAAGATGGTTATTTTCAGTCCTTTAGTGTCTGACCACTGTATCATAATGCATAATATAATATGCAATGCCAGTAGGAAGTGCAAAAGGCAACAAACAAGTGCTACCGTATTTATGTTGTACATATAACAACGCTGTTCACGTGAGAGAAAAAGAGAGAGAGAGGCTGTTGGATATGGTGCAAAATGGATTATCATTGACAGCAGATTTGCAGACCATCATCTAATGGCTTGACCTCTTCTTGAGCCAGCTAGAGGAGCCCAAGGTAAGTACAGATACCAGATGTGTACACCACAATCTAATGGCTCAGCTAGAGGAGCCCAAAGTCAGTTTATTCATGATTCTGACAAATTAGACCGAGAAGCCTCAACTCCACATCCGAACAAGAACTTATCGCTCCTCTTCACCTTTTTATTGTCTCTGCTTTTCTAATTTTATCAATTAGCGGTACTCTTAAAATAAGAAAATGAATGCATTGTCAGCAATATCCTGAGCATTTTTATAACCAACAGATTTAAGTCCATTAATTTGCCTAATCTTTATTATCTTATTTCTATGCACCTGCAATTATGTACTAAGACATGATAGGTTTCAAATCCTCGACCTTGCTAGATGTGCCATAACAAGTAAATTACAACAAAGAATTCATTAGTAAAGTGTGGTTTGCATAATACTGTCAAGCTTGGTCCCTTTGTGATCTGCTAGCACATCATGCAGGATTGAGATTTTCTTTATTTTCTAATTTCCCCCTTTTCTCAAGGATATAGAGCGACCCATAATGGAAGAACACTACAAAAGATGAGATCTGGACCACACAACTATGAAGATGGGTTTCAAATAAAGCATTAGGGATTAACAAGCTTCACATCAGTAAGCTTACCTATAATGTTGGGGATGTAGAGGTATACTGATAGGGCTTTCTGAGGCGGTGGCTCAGCCATCCTAGCTTCTGAAGCAACTCTAATTAAAACTGGCTACGTCTCGTCTCACTCCTCTTCCTGTACACATTTATTCATCGTCATAATCATCAACAAAGAAAGGAAATTTACAAACTCAGGTCGTTCCACAATACTTTCTGAATCAAATAAACATTTAAACTAACTATTAGGAGAAGAAAAGAAAGGCAACACCAGAAAAAGCAAAAGAAAGCAATAGACTCTTTCAAATGCACAAATTTCAACAAGCTTTTTATTAAAGAAAGAAAGGACTTGGAAATCCAAACGTTTGTACACTCTGAGCGATTAATTTTGGTAATAGTTAATTTAAAGGACAGAGGCAAAAAGGAAGGATGAGAGGCAATGGGCCGGAGCCGTACCTTCGACAGTGAGATCTCAATCGAGGCCACACCGCCCCCGCTGTTGCTCGGAGCAGTCGCCGGCGAAGGGCAGGGACGCCTTGGATGGAGCGTGGGCACAGGACGAAACACGAGAAGAGGGATAGGGATGAGAACCCTGGATGGGGCCAACAAAGAAGAAGTACGTGACATCCAGCGTTTGTTCTCAAATGTTTGACTAAAAATCGATGGTTGGGTGACCGAAAGTACCGGTTTAAAAGCTGGAGTTTTTTTAATAAATCAAAATCCTTTCCTATTTTTCCTTCTTTCTTTTCTAATTCCCCTACTCAGCACTGTGCTACTCGGAAAGTTCAAAATCCTTTCTAATGCTTTAGTATATTTGGAGGCTTGGTAGGCACAATAGGAGTTATGTTGCCTTGAGGGGTTCCTCCTCCTTCCTTTTCTCTCCACCGCCGTGTGATAGTCCCATCCTCTTCGCCGACCGCGCGTAATACGCCGCCGCCCCCCAGTCCAACCACGTGGCACCACCTGCACCACCATCGACCAACCGGCAAGACCACCCCATTGGTCAGCCCCGCCCCGTGCACTCCCATCAGCATCCCGATCCATTGACCCTCCCGGTCTGGAAGAGGCCTTGGAAAGGGGAAAACCCCGACGCCTGAGGCAGCGAAGGAGGGTGGAGGTGGGAGGGCTGGTTGGCCGCCGGCGAGGCCATTCCGGGGTTCCCAGCGGCGAAGGCCCCGAATGCAACAAGAACCCTAATGTAGAATCCAAAATCCTAGGGGAGGAAAAAAAAATCCCAGCTCGAAAGCCCCCGAATCCCTTCGGGGGAAAAAACGCTCTGAGAGGATGAAGAGAAAACCCTAATCGGTCAGAGAAGAGATGAAACAAGATGGCGAAGAAGATTAAGAGGGAAAAATCTCACCTTCAGAGAGAACGAAAGAACGAGGCCATTTTAGAGCGATGACGCAGGTCCTGAGGGATTGGGCTCAAAGTACCAGGAGGGCCGGTGTAGGAGCTGCAGGGAGAAAGAGGAGGGTTTAGACTTTTTAGAGTTCAGGTTGTAGGTTACCACGGGAGCTTTGTTGGTTTAGGCTGGGCTCGGGTTGTCTTTCGAGCGAAAGCATGATTGATCATCTTTCACGATATCAACCGTTGGATCCCGTCTTGCACGTCTATGAAAGCACTTCAAGCTGTCTCTTCAATCCGTCTGGAAGCGATTTTTGTGCGATCCAACGGTTGATGTCGCGAAAGGAGGTGAATCATTCTCTCGCGCGATGGATGGGCACCCGAGTCGATGCGTACATTTGGCGCAGAATCTAACATCACGTACTGCATCATTTGGGCCTATCTGGAGGTCAAAATGGAGGGAATCTTGGCCCATTACTATGATAGGAGCCTACAAAGAACAAACAAAAAGAATCGGTTATCCACAAAAAAAGTAAGAAATTCGGTGTCTGCTACCATGCGCACCTTAGAAGAATTTTACATGACAATGTCCATGGCAGAGCGGAAGATAGGGAGAGTCTAATTTGATTCCAATGTTGAAACCATACTTCTGGCTTACAAGTTACTAAGAAGTAAGCAAGGAATGGTAGAGATTTTGACAAAGGATCCTGTAAATAGGATAATCTTAAGCTCTAAGACATCCCTTAAAATTTCAAAATTTCCCCTATCTTTGGCTTTCTTGGAGATACTACATTGTAGCTAGATGGGTTAAGTCCAATAAAATTAGCAAACCTATAGATATTTACTATTCTAAAACCAAGAATTTATGCTTTTAGCTAAATAGTTCGAGTCCAGTAAAATAAGCAAATAAATAGATATTTAGTATTCTAAAAATCAATGATTTTGGCTTGCTGATAGCTTAAATTTCTAAAAAAGCAAATAAATATTAATCTTCTATTTAGATGACAAGATATAATATAAAATTATGATGTCAAGGCTAAGAATTTATCACATCTTGGTCCAAAGAACGAGCATGCCAATTTTGAGTGTTTAAACTTAATTTACGAGAAGTAAGATTGTAGAGGATCGAGCTATACCAAGATATACTTGATCTTGATTAGATTTGATTTCATGATCAATTCTTGATTTAGGATTTATACCTAACATATTAGCCAATCAAATAGATCGATTCGTGAAAAATATTTTAGACCTAACAGATTATTTGACTCAGATTGATTTGAAATTGTTCAAATCAAGATACAATTGAGTCAACTCAAATCACACCTGCTATTCGGATCAATCATTTAGTTATACTTTCATGGCTATTAATATCATAATCTTATGTTTTAAGTTAAATCGGATCAGATTTGGATTAATTTATTTTTAAACCAATTAGATTGGGATGCTATACAAACTAGGTCAGGTCGGAAGGGATCAGGAATTACAATAGGCAGGCCTGACCATTTTTTCGACTTGCGTCTAATTTTCACACCAATATCAAAATACGGGAACAGCCCTAGCGTCAATGTCACACCTCATGTCAAGTCGAGCATCAGATATAGCAGCAGTGGATCCGAGATGCTGGAAACTGATGTCTGCGAGTGGAAAACCATATTTTTAGCTCCCCATGAATCCATGCTCGATTTATAATAATTAATACTCGATTTGTCTCCTTTCACTGGACCTGCCAATCTCTTTTGACATCTCTCTGACATTCATATGTAATGATTATGTTATAACAAGCGACGCGAAATTATTTTGTTCAAGTTGTCCCTTTTTTTTTTTTTTTGGTACAGATCGTTCAAGTTGTCCTTGATATGCCCAACCCAGCAAGCCCTTGAAGCCTGCCTCTCTCTCTCTCTCTCTCTCACCATTTCACCCTTTTGAACGTAGAGTAGTACTGAAAAAAATGCAGAAGGCACTGTTTACCTTGGACTCTAACTCAAAATTGCATGGAAAATGTTAAAAATCACTGAGTTACACTGGGCCTAAGAGCCCGATTGACCGAGCAAGATCCCGAGTAGTCCCACCTATTCTCAGAGGATGTTTAATTCATAATCAAAATCAGAATGAAAATAAAATCGGAATGACTTGAAATTAGAATCGAATGGACCAAATCTCTCAAAGCATTTGGTTCGTGATCGAAATCGAAATCGATGATTTCTATTGTTGTTGTTTGATTCATTTAAATATAAGAATCGGAATCAACTCAAATTTTCATTTTACCTTTAAACAAAAATCTTCAAAAATTAAATTTTAAAATAATAAATAGATAATAAATCAATTATTATTGGAGCTTTGACAAATAGATAACAAAAACGTGCTTACATCTGTTTATCCAGAGCTTAGTGGAAAAAAAAAAATATTGACCTTCCTCAACCCTGAATATATAAACGAAACGTACTTATGAATTGGATTTTGAGAGCTCTAGTCTAGTTTTAAAAGGTTCAAAAATTGCAAACTTTGATGATATTTCGTCATAAATTTCTGATCAGTTGCATGCATAAGCATGGCAGTAAAAAAATCTACAATCACAAATATCAAATTGTATCTAGCATTGATAAGCATAACAGCCATTGTCAACATATAATCATAGACATTAAACTGAACACACACAAAAAAAAAAGGCTGAAATTTACTTTCTGTTACATGGATTACAAACTACCACATGTAAAGGCACAATGAAGAGGTAAATAGATGCTGGATTTTTATAAAGGCAACCTATACTATCAACATTAGTTTAAGTTATTTTTTTAAAAAAACTTACAAAATCTGACAACCAGGTTTGCCAGAACCAATGCCTTAAACAATTAAAAGACATCTCTTTGGCCACAGTAGCTACTGCAATGTAAATTCATATATTTGTTAACTATTTCTTACATCATATTGTAAAAAGATGATAGCATGCGACAGGATCTGCTATTTTCAACTATTTTAGCAACAAGACTGCCATCCGGTAGACTCATCAGGGGCACAAATGACAGAAATCATCTTGCAATTGATCATGCTAATAATATCAAGAGACATTAGGAAGCAGCTTTGCAAAAGAATAAAATATAAAACTACCATCAATTATGGTTTTGGGGTTGCACATAAGCATCAAGCATTTTCATATGCACAAAATAAGATATCTAAATGACAGTTCCAACCATTTATCTCCATGTTAAGATAAAGAGCAAACAAATAAACATGTATACATATACCTGCAAGAGAAATGAGCAGGTTGGCCTTCACTTCTACAACACCGAAGAAAAAAATGACATAAACTTTTGGGAAGATTGAACATCTACATTTTTAACAGGTAGCAATTAATAATAGATAAAAGAGCAAGCTAAAGTAAAAATTGCTGGGGCTCTCAAAACCCAATCAGAAAAATGGTAAAAGACAGATAACATATATGTATGAAAAGAAATATGAGCATCTTTTGGTATCAGTCATTCTTTTCTCTCTTTCTTCTTTCGTCGAGAGGTAGTTGAAGTTCATTATAATATTTAAAAAATCATAATAAATCAACACCAATTTTACTGTCACAACCTCAATACGTACCTTTTCAAAAGCAAATATGCAATTTCATCATTTACTCACATACCTTTTCAAAATCCAATGAATTAGTTTATACATGCAATTACAACCACAATGTGTACATGCCACGGTATCCATGGCCTATGATTTGTTTAAGAATTGATGTGATCTTAATTTAATGATCACCACCCTATAGAAACTTCTAAAGAAGACTTTGCCAGCCACAGCAAGCCAGGATCATTCCTTCTCAACACTTTGTAATTTTTAGCTCACCCAAGTTCATCCATTATGACATCTTCATAGAATCCAACAAGAGCAAGAACTTCCAATGCGGCTGTTAAGCAAATTAAATCGGTATAAATAATACCAAACATATCTGATTGTAGATCATAGACAAAATTTAGTGGTACATAAATACAAACAAACATACAAATAAATAAGTAAATAAAATGTCAAGGTGCCGACCTTTAGAATGTGCCATATTCCTTTGAAACTAGGGACTGGCCTACAAATTTGGAAAAAATTAGCTCACTAGTAAAATATGGAAGCTCAATGGAAAGTGACTAAGAACCTAATTTCATAACAAATGCATAGTTGTGCTCTTCAGAATAGCAAAAAGAAGATCATAGAATATAGTACCCAAAAATACCTTTCTTAGTCTCCGGAACTTCAAATATTATATGCTAGCTCTATCAAGCACAAATTATCAAAATTAAAATTAGATTAGCACTAAAAAGATATCATATTCCATATTTCCATCATATGATATCTTTTTTGGCTGTAATATAGGCATAGAGAAACTTCAATCTCCACCATCTCACCCACAAACAACATGCAAGCCAACAATTTTGAATGGAACATGCAAGCCAACAATAATAAATATTTTAAGCAAAGGATTGGTTTGTCCAATCTTGTTCCATCAGTGTAATCAAGCAACAAGAAAAGGAAGAAAATAAGTCTATTTTCTATATTTATTTATCAACATCATATTAGACTACTCAAGTTAAAAATAATTCTAAATTGATCTACTCAAAATAAATTTAGCCCTTACCTCATCCAAACATGCATTTTGGAGTCCGAAAATGTGAAAGCAGATGATGCCATAATTTTATACCATTTCAAGATCTAAACCCACATCATTTGTCATATCAAAATTATGAAGATCCAAATAAATCAGGACAATCCTGCAAATAATATATATCATAGCCAAATATAGGAGAACAGATACGCTAGCAACCTCCAAATTTGATCAAATCTCACAGTCTAAACAAATAAACATGATCTAATTATTGATCCAACATCATCATGACCATGAAAATCTAATCAAAAGATTCACATTTCATAACAAAAGTCAAGCACTCCAACAATAGCATCACACGAAATACTAATGTCTAAAACCTGATGCACCAATGCCTGAGTCAAGAAGGCTAAGCATGTACTGCCTCTTCAACTGTGGTGGAAGGGAGAAGAACACTGCACTCTTGCTAGGCTCTGCTGTAAGAATATCAGCCGTCTTTATCACTTCACCACTAATCAATACCTCCAATGTAAGTAGCTCCTCCACTACTCTCGTCGCGTTCTTCTCAGCCACCTCCTGCTCATGTGCCATTGCTTCAGCTATGGTACCAAAATGCATATCCATGTGCGACATAAATATCTCAAGGGTCGTAGACATGTCCTCTAAAGTCTCCTTCATAGGATCGGATTCTCTTACCATCCTTGCCTCCTTCTGTTGGATAACTTTCTGCTTCTTTGTCTATCTCGAACTGCTACCAGATATCCTCTCTATCGAAGGAGGCTGTGCAACCGAGTGGCCTCCATCATCCTCATCCATGCTAAGGTTCACTGGATCTTTATCACTCAAAATAGTTGCCTCCTCTCTCTCTATATTTTTAATAGCCTCTGCAAATGTTTCAGCATCCTTTCTCATCGTCCTGCATTTTCTTCCCATAGATCTCTTCAAGTACATCTAGATGAGAAAAAGCTACTTCCCACAAATCTTTGGCGGACTTATGTACCTGTTATTAGAAAACCATATATATTAAGAGATGAACAATAAACAAAATATTATTTGAGTTACAAAATAATATTTATAAACATACCTTGCACCACTTTATGTACCATATTTTATCACAAGAGATCATCTTCTTTTGGTCATTCCATGTGCATCTCGTTTGTGATAATATCTCTACAATAGCACTATGCTTTTGCTTTAGATATTTTATCCTGGATTCAATATGTGGGGTAGCCTTCAAACTACAACCAAGTAGTTTTCTTCAATCATTTTCTCCAACTTATTCATATATCCATTCTTAAAATCACCCTCCTTTTCATATGGGATCAGTGGACAACTCCTGAAGGCGTTCCACTAACACCGCATCTTCATCATTTTTTCATGGATGTTTGTTCTTTCCTCTACCATGATTAATTTGGCTACATTCATCAGATTTCATTCTATAATAATTATAAATTATGACTTTAACGATCATAATAAGTATAGCCATTATCTTAAAATAACATATATTACAAGTATATAACAATAATATTGTTAAAATTAAAATATGAAGTACACAAATAAATAGAACCATATAACAAATAGCTTCATAACAAGTAAATAATTCCATAACAAGTCCATAACATACTAGGTCTAATATTTTGATATTCAACTAAAATTGAACAAAATAAAAATATAAAACATAAAACACAATCAACTCCTAAAAGATATAAATCTTCAATTGTTAAACATTTATTGAGCTAGAATATTTCTGAAATTGGTCCAATGGTCAGATGTCTCAAGAGTGGTGATGAACTCAACTTCATCCTCTCCCTATTCTTCCTCTCCTTCCTCTTCCTTTTCATTCTCTTCCTCTTCTATAGGGTCTCTATGCATATACCTCCTTATTAAGTTGTAAAGGAGACAGCAAGCCATAATAATGCGATATTGGGTCCGTACAGAAAAAATGAAGGGCTCTTAAGAATTGCCCATCATCTCTTGAGCAATCCAAAACATCTCTCAATCATATTCTTAGCTTAAGCGTGTTTCTTGTTGAAATATTCTTCTACATACTGTGGTCGTCGTCTATGTCTCCACTCATTGAGATGATAATGTTGCCCTCTATACGGGGCAAGAAATTCTTCTCCATTGGTGTATCCGAAATCAAGCAGGTAATAGCAACCTTGACATATAAAATGAAAAAGCATTACATATTGTAATTATAAGGCAAGAAAATTAAAATGAGCTTCATTTGTATATTTGTGTTCATCAATATATATACATACCTTGAGGCACTCTTAAACTATTTGGCCTACTTATAGCATCTCGAAGCACACAGGCATCATGTGTAAAACCCTCCTAATCGGGCAACACATATATAAATTGCATATCAGGTGAACAAACGCCTAAGACATTAGTTACAATATCACTTTTTCTTGTTCGATACCTTGGTTTATCCTCGGCAGAAACGATCACTCTAATGAATATACTGTCTAATGCCCCTAAGCAATTCTAAAACATCAAAAAAAATTACAAAATATTTAAGTAATAAGAAAATAGAATAAGGTGTATTATTATATACCTTGAAACATCTCCATGCATCATCCGTGGAGTCCTCTGTAATAGGCTCAGGGGTTTTGAACAAAACTCTATGTAATTTCAATATGACTTTAAAACATAAGTGAAACTGTCGACTCACGGTTTTCCCACTTCTATCAAAATAATTTTTAATTATTCTATTTTTCTGATGGTGGGTTATTGTATAAAAAATATAGCAATAATTTTTTGTAAGGATATGTTTCGGGAATCTCTCAATCCCCTAATATCTCTAAGCATCTCACAGAGTATACCAAATGTTCTTCTATCCATTCGGAGTTGACTCATATATATTCTATCATTCTCATTAATAAGCTTACCTAGGTTTTCAATTCTTAACAGTTTTCTCTCTTTTTTTTTGCTATCAACTGACGCCTCCTAAGATAGATCAATCCTATGAAATATCAAGTCATATATACCACAAATATCACCGCAAACATCATACACATAATGCTAATGTAATACATTCTTCTCCTTCTCAAATCCATAGGACGACGAGCCATTTCTTGTGTACACAGTTATCCATAGTATTATCTTTTAGCAAAAATATTGATAACCAATAAATAAAATTAGTAAATAAGAGCCCAAAACTTTATTATAAAATGAAAAAGCACCTGGTTACAAGATATAGATATAAGTAGCAGAAATAACATGTGTACATCAAAAAGAATAAAAAGTAGAAAAACAAATTAGTACAGTATAACATAGAAGGAATAACATAATTATGATGGCACAGCAATGAATAAGAATATTCTGACGAATGATCCCAAACTACAAATGGCAGTAACATCAAATGAATGCATCGATTCTTAAGTGGATCTTAAATGTGCTTATAAGCAAATTTCTAACGAAGCTTGTGTTGAGATATTTTGAGCTCAATATGAGACAAATAACACAAAAAGCACATACACAACGAGAAAACCAATTTTTTTAAAAAAAACAACTAGCTTCAACAATTAAAAAATACAACCAATAGGCATAGCAAATATTTCATTCGATATACAATTAGCACAAGTAATTAGCATATAAATTAGACAGAATATTTAACAAATGGAACACACACAGCACAAATTATCCAATTGAAAAAGAATAAACTTTGCAACACACAGCACAAATTATCCAACTGAAAAAGAATAAACTTTTCTAACTTCCTCGAATGATCATCTTTCGAAGAATTAAAAAAATGCATGCATGAGATGCTACCATGACAAATTAAACAATCACAGATCATTTAAACAGTTGCAACCAACAAATTCGGTAGCATGCATATCCAGCATATTCGTCAAGATTAAAAAACAACAATCATGTATTATCTGTTAACCCTAACACAGAATATGAGACAAAGTGGTGAGAGGGCAATGACCAATAAAGACGGAAATTAGGGTTAGGGTTCTGGTCAAGGAGTGGGACTAGACGTGGGAGGAGAAAGGAATAGAGGGAAGAAGAGATCAAACCTCGAAGAAACAAGAGCGCGCCGGCGACGGCAAGAGGGAGAGCTCCAGAAGCGAAAAGGAGAGGCGGAGAGGGATCGGAGACCAGATTGACCGATGATGAGAGGAGAGGAGAGGAGAGGTCGGCACCATCGACCGTCGGCAAAAGGTGGAGGATTGAAAGCACCGACGACGACAACAATTGATGACTGTCGGCAAAAGGTGAAGGCTAGGGTTTCTCAACCTTTTTTTTTCTATTGGGTTATTAAGGGAGTCCACGACCATCGGGTTATCGGGGTCATCTGGGTTATTGAAATGGGAGAAACGAAGATAAGGGCATTTTAGGAAATTTTATTTTAAATCCTGGAATGGACTTTGAATCTGTAGAGGAGACCTATGAATGAGCTTTAGGGGATTGGATCATTCTCATTTTTCTCTAAAATGGGTCGGAATCAGAATAAAACTCCTCCCAACCAAATAGTTGGAATGGGAGTCATCCATTCCTATTCCGATTCTGAATCCCATTCTTCCCAACCAAATACCCCCTAAATATATTGAAGTGGTCAGTATTTGCCACATTAGACCAATGAATAAATGGGTGATAATGGTGGCAGTAATCAAATAGCAAGGTTGTTACTTTGCAGTTGTGCCTTTGGTTGTAAAGAAGGTACGACGGTTGTATCTTTCATGCAGAAGGAGGGTGCATCTTCCTTCGTGTAATTCATTGTTAGACTGCACAATAGCTATTTTGAGGACTATATAGATAGATGAATGAAGAAGTTTGGAGTATTCGAAGATCTTGTAGGGTATAATCCAGAAATCGATCTTGTGAAAGAAGAATAATCATTCTTTCATGCAAAAAATGCAACCTGGATCCATAAAAAAGGTCCTATATCCATACAAGAACTGTAGGATCCAATTTGCATATGAATTTGTGAAACTAGATCTTGTTTTAATAAACAAGATTTAAATAATAGCCAAGGATATTATAAAGTTGGCGCTAATGATAGGTTCATGCCAATTTGAAAGTTGCTACTAACTAAAGGAGAGATAATATTTGATGACCCAAATAAGATTACCATGATAATCCGAGATCATTAATAATCCGAGATCATTGATGATCCAAATTCTATAGCAATCTCATCATTAATAATCTAAGATCACTGCATTTGGTAGGCTATGGTCCACTGATTAAAAATTCTTAGATTTTCATGAGTAATCTATTTGATATTTCATGAGAATCTAAGATCGCTCATTATATAACATCAAAATTATTCATAATATATTCCATACAAATATATTTATTAATCATATATAATATATTATAAATAAAATATTAATATATTTATTAAGATATTAATAATTAATATATTTCATAAAATATATTTATTAGTCTTATAAATTATGGATCATATAAAAATATATTAATTGTTATGGATCATACAAATATTTGTTTTGATTAAAAAAATAAGATAAATAAAAATAATATATTAAATATTTTATTATATAAATATAAAGTACAATAAGATATTTTACTCCAATTTAAAATTATCATTAAATTATAATATGATAATAATATGATTAATCATATATTATATATTAAAATATGGTATATAATATTAGATATATAATATTGATATAATATTTTAATGATATATTGATGCATCAATTTTTTTGCTAGAATGAGAGATATTTTTATTCTTATATTTTAGCCCAAGATTACTATCTCGAGGCGATCTTGCATTTCCGATCTCAAAAAAAAGTATTGCATCATTGAATTAAGAGATGATTTGAGAAGTAGGAATGATTTAAGATCACTACTATGTAAGATCATCATAATACAATCAAATATGATGATCTTATTATTTTTATCTATATTATTTTTGATCTTAAATAAGTCAACCCATACCATACGTCTAATTCAAAAATTTTATGACCTATCATTTGTAGTACAAATGTTGTGCAAAACATAATAGCTGCAACGAGGAGGTGGATAGGCACCTCCTCATGGCACCGTAGTGAAAATTATGTACGGACAAATAGAGGATCTATGCACTTTATGTCTGCCCCAACTTAAATTTGCAAAAGAATTTATAATATTTAAGGATATAATAATGATTTCAGGTACTTATTGCTTCTTATTTAACACCTTTACTATTCATCCAAATCAAATATTTCTTTCAAATTTGATCTATTTAAACATGTAATTTTTTATTGATGGATGGTGATTCAAGAACAAAGCTCTATTCATGTCTTTATCATTCATTGTTATAAGGATAATAGCATTCTTTATAACAACCATATTTTTATTCTTAATATTTTGACACCAGTACTCTTTATTTCTAATGCAGTAGCAATAACAAAATCGGAGATGGGTCCATCATCTGAGGTAATCCTCGGTGCCGTAAGAGCCCTTCTCATTTCCAACCATAGATGCTAAGTTAGTTATTGACTCATCTCACCTTGTACATCATTTGCAAGGAGAGATTGTACCGTATAGTTGTGCACAGATGGCCATGCATGTAGATAATTAGGGTGCATCAAAATAAGTGCTTGATGAAAGGGGTTCATAGAAATGAGAGGCTGTGATAGGTATAGTGCAGGCTTCTACCACATGGTGCAGGTAGTGTATGTAATTGCTCCATTTGCAAGCGAGAAGGTAGGGCTCCTGCTTCAATAATGTGTATGGGTTGTAAGGGGACAAAACTGTAGGCACCCATATATACCGACCATAACAAGAGAAAGATATAGGCCATAGGTATTATGGAGGTGGTCTGTGCTCCAAATCAAACAGCTAGAATGAAAAATAGGACCATCACATGTTTCCGGCTGGATGTGTGGCATTCATTTGGGACAATGTCAAGGAAAGTGAATAAGAAGTTCTATATCTTGTTCATGTGGGAGCCAAGCTAGTCACCCATGTGACCTATGGGGATATCATGCAGCATTTAGGTAGTATTTAGATACCCAAATTCTGAAGTTGCATTTGATAGGAGGCAATCTATCCAGATTACCAGTAATTTAAACTGAGCCCACCGAATAACTATGTTTGGTATTCATTTTTAATGACAATCTATTTTGCATTGATAATCTGGATTACTTCTCATGAGGTAATTCAGATTGCCTGAGCAATGGGTGGCTATCCAGATTACCGAAGATATGATAATCTGGTAATAAATTTTTTGGACAAAATTGCCCTTTCCTCTTCTCCGTGTGCTGTTCCTCTTCTCCTCTCACGGTGCTTACCGTCCTCCCACGTCGCCGGTGAGCTGCCCCCTCCCCTCCTCCACCTCCTCTAAGTGCCCCTCCCCCCGGCCCTGCCACCATCCTCTCAGGCCCCCTCCTCTCCGCCACCGT
>KE504871.1:429136-447513 GCA_000441515.1 Elaeis oleifera
TCAGGCCCACCCCCTCCACCACCATCCTCTCAGTGCCCCTCCCCCCAGCCCCGTCTGGGAGCACGGCGACGGCGCTGCCATCAGTCTCGGCCTCGAGATTGCCGCACGACACATGAGGGGCGGCACATGTGCGTTGTCCCAGACGAGATGTCGGCGGTGGAGTACGAGGAGGTGATGCGGAGAGCGGGACTGTCGACGGTGGAGTGGGGGTGGTGGTTGGGGAGGCAAAGGAGGTGATGGGGAAGCTGGAGGGGTAGACTTCATGGTGGTGGAATGGCGGCCGAGGGATCCGACGAAGGTGTTGAGGGCGGCGAGGGTGAGGTCGAGGGAGATGGTGGTGGTGAGGAAGGGCACCGGGAGAAGGTAGAGTGAGACGGCGGCGATGGCGGTGGGGATGAGGGTAGTGAGGTCGGGGGTTGGTGTCAGATGCGCAACAGTCGAGGGGCGGTGCCGGAGGTGCGACGACTGGGGGTGGGGGGAGGGGAGAGAGGGGTCGGGGTGTGGCATGCGAGGGAAGGAGAGGAAAAGAAAAAATAATAATAATAATAATAATAATAAGTATTAAAAATAATAATTTTTTATATAATAATTTTATCATTAAAAAATTAAATAAATAGTTTAAAATATTAAATTAATAATTTATTTTAAAGATATTTAAAATTTGATGTTATATTATCAGTAATCTGATTGTCATACCAAACATGTCAATCATGATTTTCAGTAATTTTACTACAATATTACCTGCGTGTACTTAGGCCTGCAAATGGGTCGGGTCAGACCGGGTCTTGAGTGATCCCGATCCGATCCGATTTCTTGATCGGGTCTTGATATTGGACCCATACCCATCCCAATAAAAAATCAGGTCAGATCGGGTCGGGTCCATGGCCGAATTTATTGATTTATTGGATCATTCGGATCGGATCGGGTCCATATATAATCCGGTTCCAATCCATGAAATGCGGGTTCGGTTCGGGTCTAATTCGGGTCGGATCGGATCACGGGTTTAAAAATCTACATAAAGTAAATTAGTGGTCACGTCGATAGCAAAATAGCATGGCCATATCTATCTTTTCATATAGATATTCTCTCCTCTCCTCCCATCTCACGTCTTCTCACTTCACCCATTGATAGTGGATATTGTATACCATCCCTAAGGCAATAGTAATGTACAACAGTAAACAAGTAATTGGATATTTTAATTATGAACAACTATTGGTATGTCCCCAGTTTACTTTATATTTGTGGAAGAACTTTTAAAGAAGTTTCGAGCTTAGCTGTAAGAATGGCATTTCTTGTGCAGTGCATTAATGATCTTGTGGCAGTGTGACAGTATTAAAGATTTTAGTAAGAGATTTAAGAAAGAATTTGGATGAGTCCTTTTTTGCCCCAAGTCCAAATTCTTATTTGGGTGAGCCATTCTAACTGAGTTTGGGTTTTATATTTGGATCCGATTCGAGTCGGATCGGGTCGGATCATGTATCTTGAGATCCAAATTAATCCAAAAATCTTCACGGATTGGGTTGGATCGGATTGGGTCCAAATTCAGAAAATCCAGACCGACCCGGAAAGATGAACGGATCCAATTTTTGAACCCGACCCGGCTCCATGGGTCTTTTAAATGGATTCGGATCGGGTCTAACCGGGTCGGGTCGGATCACGGATCAACTCGATCCGTTTGCAGCCTTACGTGTACCTAACACAGAAATCAACATTACTGACAATCTATCTAGATTGCAGGTAATCCAGATTATCACTATCTGACAATGTACCAAACGCAACCTGAATGAATAAGGGTTTATTCCACCTTATTCCTCCAAATAGGTGAAAAAGTGACAGTGGGCCCTCTTGGTTTAGCAATTTCGATCAACCCTTCCTAATTTCAGACAACCCTGGTTTAGCAATTTCATATTGGACCATGAAATTACTTATTCTAGATTTTTAATGAGCACCATCTAGGCATAGGAGTAATACTGCATTAATTGCACTGGAATACCAGATTTCCAACCAAACAGAAATCTGAAATAACAAGGAGGAATAGCTATTCCCTGAGAATTCGTATTTCTATTCTAGAAGTTAAAATTTGGGTATCCAAACATTACCTTAAAAATTAGTGAATACATGACTCCCCATGACCTACATGCCTTGGAGCCCAGCAGATACTTTGATTCATTGAGTAACCATGTCTATGTGACCTAATCAGGTAGATAAATGTGAAATCCATTAGGGCTGGCAAAATATGACCCGACCCGCCAACCCGACCTATGTTCGACCCACCGTAAATAGGTTTGAATTTAGGCTAAACGGATTTAGATCATAAACGGATCAACCCGTTTAACCCGCTTAATAAGTAGGTCGGATTTAGCTTTTAGATATCTGATCCGTTTAACTCGTTTAATATTCAGGTCAGATTGAGTCAGATAACCCATTTAACCTGTTTAATCTATTTTTGATCTATTTAACCCGATCTATTTAACCTGTTTAACCCATTTAAGACTCGTTTAACCTGTTTAAAATCTGTTTAATCTGTTTTTGACCCATTTAACCCGACCCGTTTAACCCGTTTAACATGTTTAACCTGTTTAACCTAATTTGATCTATTTAATAAATGGATTAAACAAGTCGGATCGGGTTACCTGTTTAATAAACAGGTCAGATTCTGGTTTGAATTTTTGATTCGTTTAATAACAAATCGGGTTTGGATTGACGATTTTTTGATCCGATCCATTTATGACCCGATCTGTTTATGATCCGATCCGACCTGATTGCCACTCCTAAAATTCATGGATACATTGATATAGATTAGAGACATGGGACCATATATAGAATACTAGTTTTATCTCTTTCTTACATTCCCTTATTTTTTTTTTAACTAACATGATAAAGAATATTTACTCATGGATTACCTCCCAAAGTTTTACAGAAACATCCAACCTCACAAGGATTTGCCATATAGTATAATAACCGCTACAAATAAAGCTGCAATGATGTCATAATTTATAATAATCATCGTTTAGAACTTAGATTGCGTTTGATAGCTGGTAATCTATTCAGATTGTTGGCAATTTAATGTTATAATCTAAATAATTATATTTGATATATTTTTCGATGATAATTCAGATTGCCTCGTGAAAGATAATCTGATTGTCTTAAAGAAGGATGGCTATTCAGATTATTACTTCTTTGATAATATTGTAATAAAAATTTTAAATAAATTATTTTTAAAAAATCATACCAAATCCATTGTCCAACCCTCTTCTTCTATCCCCATCCACGTACGCCCCGACTCATGGCTCCTCCATCTCCCTTTGTCTGTCTGTGACTCTTCCATCCCTGTCCTCTACCATCCCCTAACTTCTCTATGCCTGTCCCCATCATTCTCATGGCTCCATATGTGCTCGCCTCCTTTCCACCCTCCGATGCTCGTGGTTCCTCATATTCTTCAATCCGTCACTTTCTCTATTACCACCATATCTATCTCATTCTTGCCATTTCTCAAAAAAAAATGAAGAGCATCCGGATAAATTGTTGAGATATTTTAAATTTAATTTATATTATCGATAATCTGATTATCCTATCAAATATATCAATTAAAATTTTAATAATTTATTATAATATTATTTATATATATCAAATATAATAATTATGATAATTTAATGACGATAATTCATCCTGCGGAGATGATCCACGCTACATTCTAAGTTTGTCCGGCGGTGCACCAAACGCAACCATTCCCCCCGAACGCCAGTAACGAAGAAGTCCGGTTGGGCACATGAGATCCTCCTCTTACCAACACCGCAGTTGCTTTCAATTGGAGATCCGCGCCGGGAACACAAAATGCATACCATGGCAATCCATGTAAATCCCAACGGAAAGCACGTCCCCCCCTGCCCCCACGCACATCAAATCATGCCCCCCTCCTTTTCAGAATTAAGTTGTTCCAATAAAAGACCAATCTCGGTACACTCAAACCACACAATCTGTTGCGCCGGAGAAAACACTAGTAAAACAATAGTTAAAACAAGACAGTAAAAAAAAAAGTTCTAGAAACTAAGAGGGGACGAAAGAGAGGAGAAGAGCCCAGGGAACGGTGAGAGGGAACGGGGAGGGGAGACAGGAGGGTATGGCTCAGGTTGGAGAAGGGTGAATGGTCACAATTAAAAAGGGGAGGGGGTTGATGGAAGGGGAAAAGGGGGGAGCAGCCGTAGATGTAGGGAATGGGGGTGGTGGAAAGGAGGAGTCTTTGGGCTTAAAGCTGAGGCGAGGGATCTCCGTAGGCAAAAGGGGCGGCCCCTGTACCCCCATGCCCACTTGGAAGCTGGAGGACCCCCCCGGCCTTCGGATCCCGGGGGCCTCGATAGGCTCCAGAGGAGGAGGAGCTCCGTCTCTGCCCGAAAGCTCGGGGCCAATCTGTGGGAGATCCAGGACCGCTTGGATTACTCCAGGATGAGCCGGAGGAACGCCAGGATCCGCCGCCACAGAGAGGGGAAAGGCGTCGATGATGTTCTTGATGAGTCGCCGTTTGAACCCGCTGATCGAGTAAAGCTTTTTTTCTTTTTTTTTCAAGTTCTCTGTGGTTTTGGATTTCTTGGATATGATCTCTTGGAGCTATTAAGGTTGTCAAGGTTAGTATTTTTTTTTTTTTTTCTTATTGTTGTTGTAGATTCTGAGGTTTCGATTTCAGTCGTGACCTTTTGGCTGAGTGATTTTTATTATGAGTTTATTGTTGTGATTTTTCTTGCGTTTGTCTGCTGGTTGTTTTGGTTTCTTGTGAGGTTGGTTGTTATGTTGTGAATTAGTTATCGGATTGGTAGGATAGCATACAGATTGACGTTAATTGAGGGTAGTTGGAGATGATGTCAAGAACTTATTCTTGTGACTGATGAAATAAAGAAGACTGGATTTGATTGGATCGAATAAAAAAATTGTTTTTTAATATGATGTACTCAACTGAGAGAGATTCGAGATGATGTCAAGAACATTCAATATTGTGACTGAAGAAATGGAGTCGATGCAATTGACTTGCTTTGCTTGGCAAATTTTTATTCCTTATATAGATCGTTGATGATCAACAATTTTGGAGAACAGGTTGAATTTGGTATGTTTGCCGACAAGCTCTTGATGAGGCTTTACAAATGTAATTCTTCTAAGTTACTTATATAAAGAGACACAGATACACTTCTCCATGAGATGAAATACAATTGTTTTTAATATGAAGACTGCATAGAAATCACATCGATAGCTGAACATAAAATGTTCTCAGATGGATCATACCCTGATTTCTAAAGCTGATACAATACTAGATGGGATAAGGCTAGCTAATCAGGGTTAAAGTTAGTTCCTTGTTCTCTCTTGCAGTTGTAACTTGGATTCTGCAAGCTAGTTGTATGTGTAAATTCTGGGTCCTTTTGATGTATGTCAGAAGATAATCTTTCCTTGTCATTCTTTTTTACATTACAATAGAGGAACTCCATGTTTTTCAATATTTACCTTTTTATCTTTATATATGTGTGGCGTTCAGCCCTTTTGCATGAAATAGGTTGGTAAATTTATGCTTGAGCAGTTCCATGCATCCAGTTTCTAGTGTTAAAATTTGAAATTAGCTTTCAGCTTGACCATAGGAAAGTACTATTTCTAAGCTCACTCGTAGTCAACATGATGTCTCAGATATTCTGGTTGAGATAGAAGTATGAATTCAGCTCTTTGCCAATTGTGATAACGCCTCAATAGGAGTTATGATGGAGATAAACTGTGCCTTTTACAGATTGCTTGTTGGGTCCTTCTGAATTTACAGCCTTAGCTGCCGATGATGTAACTAGGGTGGTTGTGATGCTCATATTTTATTGAATAATTGCCCTTTCCTATTTATGGAAGTTTTTGTTGGTGATTTGGATGATACTTTGTTCGTATAGATACCATTTAAATGCTGAGTACTTGGTGTGATATCAAAGATATTACTTTAACGCAAGCATTTTGCATGTTTGCCCAAGAATAAGGTGAGTCACATGCACATCATGAAGAATTTGTCTTGTCTTCAGAGAAGGTTACGTGTACTATTATAGTGAGCATTTTTGGCTGACTTTTGAGAAACAACATCCAATGCCATGCTAGTATTTTTTTTACCTTCAAGCAGGCAATAGCAACCATACACATTATCTAATCAAGGTTCGATATTGGCTACTATTCTGGTATAGATTTTGAGTGACACTGCCTGTGTGAATTGAGTGCTTAGAAACTTACAATGTAATAAATAAAAGTCAAGTAGAAAAATTATATCAATTTTAAAAGCATGTTGCTATTGTTTCATTGTCTTCATATGATTATAAATTTTATATTTTATTTAAATATGTTCTATTATTTGTATTTATGCCGAAACATGTATGCCTACAAAATGCCAGTATAAGGATCATTCATGCTAATGCAGAATAACCAGTAAGTTAAACATAAATTCTAAGAAAAACTGAAATACTTAGGAATGAATATAAACCAATTTATACCACAATGTAGGTAAAAATTACAAAAAGATGAAGTTGCTGATGGCACTGCCCATTGCATCCTGTGTGTTATGATGTTTCAAAGATATTCTAGGGATATTGTTGAACAACTTTTGCTTTTATCTGTGTTGTCAAACTGTATTTCTGATTTTAGAGTGATGGCTTGTTTCTTCTTTGTAGTCCTTTTCAAAGACTTGGCATTGTATTCTTTTTGAAATTTGTCATGCCACATAGCATCCCTCTGCTTAAGTGTTTATGTAACTGTTTCAATTAGTTTAAAAATGGAAATGCCGGGGAGTCTGCAGGAGAATTTGTAAGAAATGAGTTTCATTTATGAAAAAATAAAGACCATGGAATACAATTTCCCGACTATCTTTCATAGTGGCATTCCCCATGCCTACATGACGGTCATTATACACTGTTTGTGCTCATGTTTTTTCATGTGTGGTATATGAAAAAATGTCTCTTGTTCTATTTTTAAATCATAAGCCATCATTATTTATTTATTCTCTCTTTGGACTTGTAGTCGTTTGTCATTCATTGGAATAAATATAATTTATACAAGTCATTCTCTACAACTAACCATTCTCTAACTTTTCATTCCAGCCTCTAAGTGCTGGTAGTTTAAGGAGGCATGTTGCAGCTTCATTGGCTCAACAACATAAGTTGAGTGAAAGAAATAGTAGAGCTTTCCAACCTGTATCTCCTGCAAGTTATAGCAGCTCAATGGAGGTATCCAATTCCATCTTTTTTTTCTTGCTAAGATCTTAGTTGGATTGTCTTTTAATTTACATAGGAGGGGTATTGTCTGCAAATTCTTTTCAACTCTGCGATGTGTTTTACTGATGAATTGGATGAGGACTGATTAGCTAAATGAAGCATTATCCTGTGATATGTTCCTCTGGATTTACTGGTAAAGAAGAGTCTTGGTAGTTATCATCATATATTTGTATGTGCTGGTCTTGTATTCCTGATTCCCTTAAAAGCTACCTTGTGGCTGTATATGTTCTAACTGTTGCTTTTCTGCATTTTGCAGGTTGCAGCTTTTAACCAAGCTATCACTCCTAGCAGTTCTTTAGATATTAAGAGGAAGCTCAAGGAGGCCGGATGTAGCCTCAAAACATCAACTGAATTATTGAAAGTTCTGAATAGGATTTGGACCCTGGAAGAACAGCATGCATCCAATGTATCATTGGTAAAAGCATTGAAGATGGAGCTAGAGCATGCACGGAGGCGTATCCAGGAGCTGACGCAAGAGCAGCAAGCATATCGGCATGAAATGGATGATTTGGTGAAGCAAGGTGTTCAGGCCAGACTGGTCAGGAAGAACAAGGAGCAGGAAAGGATTAAAGCAGCTGTACAGTCTGTAAGGGACGAGCTTGAAGATGAGAGAAGGTTGAGAATACGCTCTGAAAGTCTGCACAGGAAACTAGGCAAAGAGTTGTCTGAAGTGAAAGCGGCATTGTTGAAGGCAGTGAAAGATCTGGAAAGAGAGAGAAAAGCAAATAACCTTTTGGAGGACCTCTGTGATGAGTTTGCAAAGGGAATCAGGGATTATGAACAGGAAGTCAGGGAGTTGAAACAGAAGTCTGTAAAAGGTTGTGACCATAAAGTTGACCGGATGGTACTTCATATTTCAGAAGCTTGGCTGGATGAGCGGATGCAGATGAAGATTGCTGAAGCTAGGGAAGATTTAGCTGAAAAGTGCAGAATTACCGATAGGGTTAGTAGTGAATTTGAATCTTTCCTTCAAGCTAGACAATCCAGTGGCTTTAAGAATGATCGTTTGTACCAGAAAGATGTAAATTTGCGTCGCCAATCACTGGAATCTGTCCACTTGAATGGAGCTGCTAGTGCACCTCAAGATGCTGAAGATGATGATTCTGTTGCCAGTGACTTGCACTGCTTTGAGCTTAACATGGTTGGGGGTGACAGTGAAAGCTGTGCCTGGTTAAAGTTGCATGGTGGAAGTAGCACTGAGAAACTGGGCTCGACAAGAAAATGTAACTTCATGGGGAAGAAGTTGGGATATTCTGAAAATTCCAAGGGCCAGAATCTATCTGGTGAGCAAGCAAAATTGAAAGAACAGATGGACAAGACAAAGATGGGTGGAAATGAACAGCTCGTGGATAGAGAACAGGGAATACATTCACAGACTGATGAAGAACTGGAGGTGTGGAAGCAGATCAGATTGAGACTGTTGCACCCCAGAAATCTGATAATCATATTCCAGAAGTTGAGCAGGGAATAGATCTGAAGTGGGATAGCTGTCAGAGATCAGATCATTTGATCGATAACTCAGCGGAAAACAGTCAGAAATTTGCATGGTTGATCAAGATAATTATCATGGGGAACAATCCCAAAATCAATTTCATGGAGGGTCAGTTGTTTAGTTGGGGAGGACACAGCTTCAGGGGATTTCCACAATCTAGCCAGTGCAGTGCGGCAGTGGAACTACTGGCATACGTCTCCTGATATTGAGATATCTGAATGCTCATCGAAATTACGACATGGAGTAAAGAAAATACGTTAAAGGAAAATTAGTCGAAGCAAGGCTAGAGGGACAGAACGCTCGCTTTAAGGTTTTGAAAGGTTCGGCCATGGGCAGAATACAACAATGAAATGGGTGTGAATGCAGTGTCATTGGCTGAGATGCCAGTTTGCTTTGAATAGTTGGTTGTTTAGATACTGTAAAAGGTATTTTCTAGAGTTGAGGATGTAATCTGATTTCTTTCTCTCTGTCACGTCCTGTCCTCTATAATTTTCGGATTGGGTTTCTGTATACCATGAGTTATAGATTAGTGAATGACTACCTGAGCGCTAGCTTGATTGTCCATATTAATTTTAGCAGTTCATTGTACTCTCCAGAAGAAGATGACTTGGATGCAGGTTTTGACTATAACTTCCACTATGGTGATGCTGGATCTAGTGCTTAACCATTCTGTTTGATCAACTTCCAACGTGTTTACATTATGTTTATATTTATATTTCATCCATCTCTTGCCAGCAGTGTTAGCAATTATAGTCCAAGTACTTTCTTCAATATTTCTGCACTTGCTTCTGTTTAGTGCATTTATCTAGTATTTTCAGTAACATCTAACCATCAGTGCGTGTGTGTATATATATATATATACAAAAGGTGATGTCCACAAGATTCCTTTTTTTTTTTTGGCTATAGTTTAAAGGAGATATACCATGCATGCATACACACTTTCAGTAATATGATGGACTGGGCTCCAAGTATTTTACTACAAAACTTGAGGTGGTGCATTGAAAGAGAGGGCAACGTGAATTTTACATCTGAAACCACAACCTCACCTTCCCAGGGAGTGCTGGCGTGGCAACAAACAGCCTATGTTAAGATGATAGAAGAAGTGAAAAAAATTAGAAAAAGTGTGGTAATTCACCTAATATCATATTGGAAAAAGTCAATCAAGTCAGGCCAAAAGTTTCCGGGTCAATTATTAGCCTTAAGTTGCTGAGTCCCAGCCACGCATCTGGCGGACTTTAATCTGCCACGGCATTTACTTCTATGTGGCACCTTGATGAAGTATCTTTCCCCTTAAAAGACTATTATGTTCTACACTGAAGATTCCATACCAAGGCCCTGAGATGATGAAGGTGATACATTACATTTGTAGCTCATGGTGTAAGCCATCAATATTATATCACAAATATTTGTCATAAACAGACTAGGTGAGATGCAAAACAGCAAAAGTGTCCACGATCATGGAAAACACAATCTGACATCTTAGATTTTGCTAGAGATACATTAAGATCTCACATGTGAGAAGAGTGATCTCACTTAGTTTAGTTATTGGGAGTTTTGGGGTTATACCAACTTGTAGGATTTTAGTAGGTGTCCTTAGTTGGCTAGGCGCCATGGCTTGATAGAAGTAGAGCTAGAAATTAGAGGTATTAAGTGGTTATTAATTGCTTACTTTAATGTATTGGGGATAAAGAACTTGCGACTCTGCTTCCCCGAATTTAACTGCTTTTGATCTTTGTTTCAACCTGCAACTAGATTGGCACGTCACAAATTTTAAATCTTCTTGTATGCTGATAAAGGTCCATAATTCCCTCTCTATCCTCTCTTCCTCTACCCCACGCCCTTGGGCAAATACTTAGAAACTGATACATTTTCTTCATATCGTATAGCTGTACATCACCTCAACTAAAAGTTTGCTAAGAAGTTTGGAATCTTTCACTCTCCTCCCTCTCAAGATCATGAAGGTCGTTTGTTCTGAGAAGCAAAGCAAAATGTGTATATTTTATTAGGCTGGTGATCTGTTTGTTGTTCACTCACAGAAATGAGATGATATCTGGAACAAAGAAAATAGACCGGTCTCAGAAAATTTGTGTTTTGAAGGCCTGACCTCGGACCAGATCCAGTCTCAACTCTATTAGAACTGACCAAGTCCCACCCTATTAAATTTGACCTACCTGTAAATGAAGACCTGTGGATTGGGTCAGTTTCAAAAATTGGATCTAAAATATGGATTGAGTCCAGTTCTTGTATTTGTGTACTCGATCCCATTCGATCCAACTTGTACATCATTTGTGTGTAATTTAGTTCAACAAAAGTAGGCTCGTCCTAGTCCGAATTCGGTCTAGTCCAACCTAAATATTGACTCATATAAACTTCCTTTTTCTCCCCTCTAAATGTCTTTCCCAATTCATTGAATGGATTCTAGTTTAACCTATTGTCTCTTTGTTTGTCTCAACAATTGCATCCTCCCTTGCCTTTTTTTCCATTTAATTATATTTAAATATTTGCATTCCGCTTATTTGTTTTGCTGGATTTTTACTTATAATGCCTCCAAGCATATTAATATACATATTTAAAGAATGATCAAAACTTGAATCAAATTAAAAGTATTTGAAAGAAATTTAATAACCTTATATTTAATTACTAATAGTTATATTTTAGCTGTAGAAAATAATTTGGTTCTGGCATGAAATCAAATATTTCGGATTAGATTTAGGATTGTACTTAATCCATCTCGAGTCGAATGACCTAAACATCTGACCAGACGCGATCAATTACTGGATTGGATCCAAGCCCAAAATCATAACTTAAAGCGAAATTCTTTGTGCATTGCGGGTGGTGTACAAAATTTGATGTGGAGTGCACCGTCTCGTTCGATTGATCCACGTAGTAATCACTTTTCAATGCGTATTTAAAATTTAAATATTAATTTTTCGTTTAAAAATTTTGAATGACAAAAATATCTCTATTTTTTGAAAAAATTATGATATTTATATCCACATTATGATATCCTGCATTCATAATATACATAAAATATTATAATTTTTTAAAAAATAAAAAAAATTTATCATTCAAATTTTTTTTTTAAAAAAACCGACCTACAGATATTAAATGCGTATTGAAACATGATCGATAAAAATATCTCTCTCATATTATGATATTTTAGATCATATTATGATGTTTTGGACTGTATTATGTTATAAGGTATTATAATTTTTTAAAAATAAAATATTTTATTATAAAAATTTTAATAAAAAATTAATTTATAAATATTAAATAAATATTAAAAAATAATGACTACGTCGCTCCATTGGATGAGACGGTGCATTCCAGGCCCGGTTTTCTGCACCGCCCGCGGTGCACGAAGAATTTCTCTAACTCAAATATAAAAAAGGAGCGGCACAGCAGGACCCGTTTTAAAGTCCCACCCGTAGACGTAACTCATCCTCCCGAGCTCTTCCGAGGGCCGCCATGGCCACCGCAGCGTTTCGATGGGTGCTTCATCTCCACAGGGATGTGCCCAGGGCTGCTCGATTCTACTCCGAAGGACTCGATTTCAGCATCAATGTCTGCACTCCCCGTTGGGCCGAGCTCCAGAATGGCCCCTAAAGCTTGCCCTCATGCAATCCCCCAGGTCTCTTTCTTCTTCACCTCTATCTTCTATCTTTTCCATCTTTCACATGAGCTTTGGCTTGTATGTAACCCAATAAATTTTTTCTTGAATTAAAATTCTGAATTTTACTCTTTGAAAGAGTGCACACGCCCATTTGGAAGGGT
Organism: Elaeis oleifera; assembly: GCA_000441515.1. Taxonomy (NCBI): domain Eukaryota; kingdom Viridiplantae; phylum Streptophyta; class Magnoliopsida; order Arecales; family Arecaceae; genus Elaeis; species Elaeis oleifera. Next base: position 441,674 of record KE504871.1, read on the forward strand.
TTCCTCTTCATCATAGCTACACTGGATGCAGTTTCGATGAATAAAAAGAAAGGCACAGATAAGTTCTTGTCTTAATCAAGGCTATTAGACAGTGAAAAGATGGAGAAACATTGCAAGTTGTGTGTGCCGATATCGATAAGATCTGCTGCAGTTGTTTATGTAAAAGTAATTTGAGATTTCTCGAGTTACAGAGAGGTATCCTAGTATTTGCGATTTTGAATCGACGAACAATTTGCGTTCTCATGCAATGTAGCGCTAAAATAAGCTATTTTACTTTTAAAACCTACATGATTGTGCACTGTGAATTCAATGCTGAACTAAGAAGATGGCAGAGGAAGCAAGGGAAAAAGGGTAGGGTAAATAATCGAGTTAAAGGAGATTCCTATATTGAACGGATTGGTATTCAAGGAAAATGATCTATGAAAAAATTGAGAAATGGCATATGAAAGAAAGTGAGGTATGATAGGGAACTAAGGAAGTTTTCAGAAAGATGTAATATGTATAAGGGAAGATCTATGGATCGATTCCTTAACCAGGCACCATAAAGTACAAGTCTTTCTCTTTCATTTGTTTCCTTGATGCTTTTGTCTTTTTTTTTTGTTTATTATTGAAGATACAGATTTCATTTAGGTATAAGCATAACTAACTAGCCTTGATTCATCTTTGAGCATCTTCATAGTTGCAAGCTTCTATCTTGCATGTTGCACTTGCTTCAGAATCCTGCCTCTGCTTCATAAAGTATTTATTCTACTCTTCATGTGAGTAATCACTATCATAATTTATCAAAGTCAAGCATGGTTAAATCCTAATGTGTCAATGGTTGTTTAAGTTTTGTGAATCCCTATAGGAGAGTAGATATTTCACTAACAAAAGTACTGAAGTGCTAATTACCAACATCAAAGATGGAATTAGACATACAACAAATATAATATCATCGAACAATATATTCTAATATTACCTTGAAGATCTATTCCTTCTAACTAATAAAATGGATTTTAACTCTCACTCTCACTCTCGCTCGCTCGCTCGCTCGCTCAGCCTGTGTGCTCAAATTCTCATTCATATGCTCATTGCTAGTGGACAATCACTGCCAGTAGTGTATTATTCAAATTGAATTCCAAGAGACAAGTATGCAAAATGAAGGTGCTAATTGTTCTCTAAAAATGATCCATCATCAATTTCATGAGTCGAGAATGACTTGCTCGAGAACTAGAGTTCTGATGCAACAATGCATCATAGCAGATTTTGATGATAGTACAAAGTATGATGTGATCTATGTTGATGTTTTAAGAATCCCTTTTTTTAATCATCTTGGGTATTCAATTGATTTTAAGTTGCTTTTAGAGGACTTGAAGAAGAACTATTTTGTTCATTACTGTTAAAGTTACAGTTTACTAATTTAGGTTCTAATTCTGTTGTTCATAAATTTTGGTTATTCTTAATGAAGTTGATAAGTTATGTGATATGGGAATGAAGAAGGACCATGAATATAAAGTTGTATTTTGATGAATATTTGTGAACAAATGCGTGCGGCCACACATCATAGATTTGGGGATTTTGGCAGAAACCCTTTGTCCTCTTCTATTTGTTTCTCCTCCTCAATCTAATTATAAATCTTATTTCAGTTACTTACAATTCCTTCTTCCTTGTCAATTCAAAAAGATCTGATTTCACTCAATTTCAGCACTGTTTTCAGAATTTTTGTGTTTAAATCATTTTTAATGTGAATCTTGATTGGAAATAAAATATCATAAGTAGTATATCAGTGCTGTTCACAATTTGTAACTCTGACAGATTATATCATCAAGAACCAGTCATCTTCTTTTTTTTTTGATCATGGCTGGGTCATTTGTGACCTAGTATTCTTGGTCTAATGGTTCTATTTGAACAGAGCTGGTCCACTGCTTGCGATGGGGCTGAATATGGCCATTGCATCTGATGACAAGTTAATGTGTGCCAACTTATGTATTTTTTTATGATAAGAATTATGTGCAATGAACATATTCCTTGCATATGGTGGGACTATGGTTTATGGTCCCATTTAGATGGAGCTGCATTGCATGCAACTAGTGGTCCTGGCATGAAAGAATGTAACTGTAGCTCAGTCAACTTTAGGTACATATTGTTATACATATTGCCCTGCACATGCTTTCCATTCCAGTGACACCTTGCATGTCAGTTTAGTGGTTGCGTGCCTGATCGTGAAGCCAAAAGGCCCATGTAGGGACAGGAGGCTGGTTGTTGGGTCCAATCTGGGTGTCTAAACTGGCTCAGGGACCTGAAAGCCTGGCTGAAGGCCTAGCAAGGGTGTCTGTTGCTCATAATTATGTATATGGCATATAAAGAATTTTATGGCATATCTGTGTATTGTGAATAGCTGCTTCTAATACTAAAATTTGTGTCATAACATGTGGAGTGCTTGTCTCCAGCAGCAATCTCATAAATCATGATGGTGAGATGGAAAACAATAACTTTGAGAGTTTAGTTAGATGCGGAATTGGTTTCTACTTTTGTTATCCTCTCTCTCTCTATATATATATATAATTTATTTATTTATTTTTTTCTTTCCAGAGATCTTAGAGATAATCTTTCTAGAAGTCTTAGAGATAATCTTGTATCATGCATTCCTTTGAATTTGTTAGAAGTCTCCACTCTTATTTCTAATTGTGATGTCACAGTGATCTTGCCATGCAGAAAGGTTACTCTTCTATGCTATCCTTCACGATAGCAGACATAAACAGCACAGTTACAAAACTAATCACGTTAGGAGCCGAGTTGGATGGTCCCATTAAATATGAGATCCATGGCAAGGTAGTGCTTTCCATACATACTTCCATAAATATATCCAAGATGATGTATGTTGTTTAACTGGGTTGGCTTAGTTGTACAGGTGGCAGCTTTGCGTTGCCTTGATGGGCATATGTTGGGTCTTCATGAACCTGCATGATGGTTTCGAAAAATTTTATTTGCAGACTAAAATAAGATTAAAATCCTGATATGGTATAAATTTTGAGTTCTCAGCAGCAGTCAGATTAATAATTTTATTGTGGCTAGCAAGGGCTTCTTCTACTAGAATACTGGAAGAGCATAAGATACAAGTTTTTTCTCTGGGTTGCCTTCATATATGGTGATTGTTGTTCATCCAGATCAATCAGTGCTGTGCAAAGAGTATATAATGTTGGACCTGAAATGGGTAGAAGTAATCTGAATCAAGTGGAACAGAGGACACACTTGAAGGATTATATTTGTGGGGAAGACCCCAAATTGAATCACCTGTCATGTAGATGGGATATTTTTATCCACACAATCTCCAAGAATTGAGAGTACTTTTCTTTGAGTCTGCTGAAAGTTGAGCTGCCCTGTTCTGTCTGCTGATAGAGTTCTCATCTTGTACCTTCACTTGAAACAATGAACTGAATTTAGATTAGAGCACTAATTTTGCATTGTTCTGTTAAATTATGTGATGCATAAATCCATAATTTTTCACAGTATCATCTATCTCTGTGTCTGATCTCCTAGTTTGTGTCTAAATTCTATAATCTATGGTTCACCTGCTGTACTTCAAGGTGGAGGTACATGTTTGCATGGAAGACAGGTGTTCTCCCAACCTCATGAACCAAACAGCGTTTGCCAGATGCTGTTTCTACATTTACAATTCTGCGGCTTCTGACATCCACCAAGTTATAGCTGTGTCCAACAGAAGCATTCGATGAGTGAAGTCTCTGCAGTCGGGAACCATGTCAGCATTGGTAAGTTATCAATGTTAATCATCTGTTGATACCAGAAAGTGTCTTACATTCAAGGCATCACCAAGGCCAGTGGCTTCCAGAAGATCTCGTGATATAAAATTACGTCCGATACCTCCTGCGATGATTTCCTCTCGCGTTGGAGGCACTGAATTAAGTGTGAATGCCTGATATAGAGGTCCATGTAACTAGCCATTTGCTTCAGCATTTTGCATGACTTATGAAAAAGCCTTGTGAGTTTATTACAGTGGACAGATCTTACCAAGCCACAGCTGTTGAAGCCAAACGCACAGGTTGGAAGCTCGCCAGCATAAGTGTAAGCAGTGAATGATACTCCATTCGGCAGCATGGCCCTCACCAAATAGCTGCAGCCCATAAAATTTCAAAGTACTGACTGAGTTTAATACGACAGATGACCTTGTTTGCTTAATATTGATCTATGGAGAAGGTTTGATGATTACGTGTGACCGATTAAAGCTATGTTTGCATCTTCGTTGTGTGCGACAATGGCCATGGAGTCATTTACCACAAGAACATCTGAACAGTCGTCATCAGTCACTTCTTCTCGAGTGTCTTCTTTCTTCAGAATAAAGGGAAGTATTTCCTTCCTAAAATTTAGCAATATTATCTGCTCAAAAGCATTCAGTTAACCAGCTATAACATCTTTCTGCTACTACTACTGTTTGGAAAGTTTAGCAGAGGACAATGAATATAAAGCCATGGTGAAGTAGAAATATTACATGGATAATTGGGATGCCGCTCCCTGCAGCTGTTCCTAACAGTTCATCCCAGTATCTTGGAAACATCTGTCTATTAGCAGTGCAGAGTGCTTCAATGAGCAGCTGAGCCTCTGCGGTGCCGGCGAAAGGGAGGAGCTGCTGTTGAAGGATGAGGTCAGTGGCCACCTGCTTGAATCAGATCTGAGAATCTCTGCCCTATTAGGAAGCCCATTTGGTAGGCTTCTTGCACTGCCCGACATCGAAGAGTGCCAGTTTCTTCTCACCTGAGCCATCCATCTGTTAGACACCAGAGACCTCTCACCCTGAAGCAGTTGAGCCACCTTATCTTCTATGCTTCAGCTCTATTTACAATCTATTGTTGTCTTTGTCGCGTCCTTATCGTGTGTAAGCACCAAACTTATATAAGCCAGGCCCGCTATTGTTGGATCAGTTGCTGGCGCTGACCATTTCCATCGAAGCTAGAGCCGATTTGGTTCTTGATGGTGGTGCAGTTCTGTTGCTGGAATGGCGTCTATTTTCCTTGCCTTGGGAGATAGTTGGAAAATTGATGTGAAATAATGGTCATATTTTGTGAAGGTGTTGATTGGAATATAGTCGTTCACATTGCTGAAAAGAGTTTTAAAACAATGATGGTCATTTTTATGCCTTCTGACCACCAAATTTCAGGTGGTACCGCCTCCTTGCTAGGTGAGGTTTAATTTTGAGTTGTGTTGGCCCTGCTTTTGGACCCCGCTAGGGTGGATCAGTCCGGGCCGCTGGGTTTTGGCTCAAAATGAAGGGAGGTGAAGTTATAGGGTTGTAAAATTCTTTGTGCACTGCATGTGGTGCAATAATAGTGCACCGCTCCTTTCAATTAATCCATATAGTTACATTTTTCAACATTCATCAATGCGCCTATTAAATACTTGCAAATATATTTTTATTTTGAAATTTTGAATAACGAAAATGTCTTACTATTTTGAAAAAATTATGATATTCTATGGTTTTATGATATCTGGTTGCTTATTACAACATTTTGTAGCATATTATGATTTTCTAGAAACGAAAGTTACGGGGAAGAAAATATTCTTGTCATTAAAATTAATAATTTTTCGAATAAAAAATATTTTATTATTAAATTAATAAAAAATAGATCTATAAATATTTAATAGATGCATTAATGGGCATTGAAAAATGTAACTATATGGATCAATCACGTAAAGCGTTACGGTCTATATTGGATTTTTATACTGCCGGTGGTACACAAAGAATTTTCCTATAAGAGAGAGTAATTTCCTATAAGAGAGAGTAAGAGATGTGGTCCTGGCCTCTCTCTCTCTCTCTCTCTATATATATATATATATATATATATATT
>KE504871.1:492582-512742 GCA_000441515.1 Elaeis oleifera
CATTGCTCAATCAAATTAAGTCAATAATAATCAAATTATTAATTAATTATTTTTTAATATATCAATCATTAGTAAATAATTATTACAATCTTTGCATAGGATTAATCATCAATCACATTGATAATTAAATCCTTCAATAATTCATAATCATTGATCAGTCATTTGATCAGATAGGTACTTTTATATGTGTAATCCCATAAGTTCAAACTTAAGTTGGTAACATAAGAATAATTTCTGTACCAATCGATGTAACCATTTAGCAATTGGATCTAATGTCCGGATAGGCCGAATGTATGCCCAACAACACTTTAGAACCTACATGGATATATTTACTATATAATTTATCCTTTTGACTCTCGATGCTCAAGGATGACTTAGGATTAAACTGTCAATTCAGGATGACTGGTCCATATTGTGTCTCAACCTCAAAAATTCTGTGACTCCTCACTATGACTACTTTGGTCAAAGTTTTGCTAAATGAAAATATAGTGATGCATCATCTTCAATTTTACTTGGATCGGTTAATCCCATCTTGACTCATACTCAGACTTCACAAGTTCTTGACTGTATCTCAAAATCTTCCATCACCGAATTGAAAATTTGGATAGTCTGACACCAAAGCACAGTGAGTTGCTTGCAAATCACTGAGGCAGCCTCAGATCAGAGGAACACTTATATCCATATCCCATCAGAGCAATCTTTGACAGCAGAATACTCTGGAGTTGGTCACGCTTAGTGAAACGTACTCCTATATTTCATCCGTATGCCATACCCATGTCACCACATGTCTTGATTAAGAGGATAACCAACTAATATAACACACAACGACCTACACTCGATATAATTATCATCATTGTAATAATTGTATCATTTGGTCGTGAGCAGGATTTAAGAACCACACGATAAATTCTCCTTTATCATTTTGGAAGTAACTCTAAGGACTTCATCATAACATATGAGTTCTATTAAGAAAGATGTATTCCTTATGATGAATCTACCAGTTAACATTTATCAATTTATATATAATTCATATACATATATGGAGCATAATCATCTACAACCTGGATGATTGGTTTTAGGATACATTTTTCAATAAATAACACATCCTTGACTCTGACTCGAATTTCTGGACAAATTGGTTTATTGAGATCTATGAGGACACAAATCCTAGCATACCCCATCCTTGAAGAAAATATCCATTGCTCAAGAAATAGAGGTTGACCAGCCTAAGCCACTATTTTACAAATTTTAGTTGAATTCCACAATTCTAGCGATAGCTCAGGTAGTCGAACCCAAATTTTAACCTTAGATATCTTATCATGCCCTGGACAGAATCTCAGACGCCAAGGTTCTAAGGCTAAAATTTGTCCGGTCAGAGTTCAAGGACCTTGAGCAAGAATTTTTCCTGCTCAACAGCTGAAGAATATATAAACAATAGAAAATCCTTCGTAAGATCAGATACATGAAAATCCCTAGTGATTTGCCATCTGACTCTCATCTCTCTTTCCACAAATTCAACAGGAAAATCACGGCTAAGGAACTTACCTACGAGCATAAATTTTCATCGATCCAACGAACCTTGAATGTCCTCCTCAGTGAACCCAATGAGCTTTTGAAACATGCTTTCAAGCACAGCAACCTCGGCCTCAAAAACCTTCAAAGATTCCCAGCAAAATCACCTTTGTCCCTGGACTACTTGATTCTAGGGTCGCATCGCCACTCCTGGTTGACCTCTCAATGGAGAAGAAGAAAGTCATGAAGGTGGACCTCCGTCACCCTCTTGCTGCAAACCTCCGATGATTTCTCTTTCACCTCATCGGATTTTTCCTCTAGATAAGGGGAACCCTAACCCCTGTATTCTCTTTCGTTAGAGCCAAAGACGACATAACACAAGCTAGAACTCTTTTTAACATGGCAATTGTACACACTATACACTCACCAAAAATTGACCATGCTCTATTTACATCTATGATCTAAAACCAACAACAATGATGCATTATTATGGTGACCAAAGTGCCTCTCATAGAGTGATATTTGATGATTGATATACAATCTTTATAAAGTAATATGCAATTATTCTCTACTTTGGCATCAAAATAGACAAAATTATGGCACGTGAAAATAACTCTCTTTATCCAATAGAACACCTAATTTGTTACAAATAATTTTGTCTTGATAGTTATTATATTACTCATCGATACTCCACTCCTTTGTATCTACAAATAATAGATTTTCAGCAATTTCTAAGAGTAACGCTATATGGCTTTTGTTTCGTGTACATGAGAAATTCTCTCTATCACACGGCAATTGGGGAGTGCAACAATTAATGAATTTGATGATGCTAAGCTAGAAGTAAGGGGGTAGTTCATGTGTACATTGTGAAGAATAAGGAAGATAAAATCTAATTTTTATTCAAATGATTTTTTTAAAAGATGATTCCATACATGCAACCGTATGCTTGTACATATAAAGATTTTAGAAATAGATAAATAAGTCCCCTCATGACGGTGCAGAACAATCCAATTTTTGTTGTTTATACAAAAAAAGGATGGAAGTCAAAAAGGTGGTCCGGAAGAAATTTCCAGATGGACTTATTTACCATATATGCTGAAGATAAAGTTAATAAAAAAAATATTATATTAATATTTTGAATTAAAAAAATTCTGTAAGCATCTTAGCACATCATTGCTTAACCATCTCAAATATCATTATTGAGATTCAGTTCAAAATATTGATATGTTATTTTTTTATTGACTTTATCTATAGCATATGTTTTAAACCAAGTTTAAACAAGAATTAAGAAATCTTCTTAAACAATCTTAGACAAATCCGTTGTGATCAAGGCTGCAAATGGATTGGGTGAACTCATGACCCGACCAAGCTCGATCCCATCCATTTTAAAGACCCCTGAGGATGGGATGAGTTCTAAAATTGGATCTGATCTATTTTTGGATTGGATCTAAGTTTACTGAATTTGAATCCAATCCAATCTATTTGATTTTTGGATCAATTTTGAATCTTCCACTGTACGATCCACTCTAACCCAAAACCTGATATATACTATTAAGACCCAAATCTGTTTGAACCTCTAAGTTATAATTTAAGACTTGTATGATCGATGCCTTTAACATAAAGATAAATTAAAATTATTTTATATTTTGATTTGTTTTGAGAGCAATATTATTTATTGTCTATTTGTATAGTTAATAGTAGCTGACTATATGATAATTAAAATATAATTGACTATATTTGATTTGGATCCAATTCGGACTTAAATTTTTCAGGTCAAGGCTAAATTATATATGAACCGTCGATCTGGTTGATCTATTTGGGTTGAATATTTTGGCCATGGACCTGATCTAATCTAATTTTCTATCATCCTCTGTTTGATATGAAGAAAAGATTGAAGGATAGGTGGAGGAGAAAAGATAGATGAGAGAAAAGATGAATGGATCCTCTATCATCCATTGTTTCATATATTTGGTGAAATATGAAAAAATAGATGGATAGATGGAATTTAGTATAGGAGGGATGGAATTGAGGATAGATGATATTTGTATAATATTTTTACTAGACTATATTTTGATAAAAATATTACTATTTCAATTTGTAACACTTATTTATACTAAAGAAGTAATCAATATATAATTTTAAATTTTATAACCTATAATTATATAAAAAATATATAAATATTTAATTTAAATTTAATTTATTTTAACACATAATTTTATTAATTATTAATAAATTAATTATATATTAATTATATAAATATATAATTAATTTATAATTAATTTAATAATTAATTAATATTATACAAATAGTTAAGTAATAGAGAAATAAAAATAATTTAATTATTTAACTATAGTTATCCAAATTAGTACCAAAATTGAAATAACTAGTAATAAAATTTAATAATATATGATTAATAGTACATATAAAATATATATAAATAATATAAATAAAAATAAAAAATATTATAATTTTATCAAAAAATTAATAATCGATAGTTTCACCAATGCATAAATCCATCCATCAATGCTACATCTATCCTTTCTTATATCCTCCTAACTTGAGAAGATACAAATTGATAAGTTGGGATGGATAGATAATTTTTTATTTTTTATTATTTTTTTATAATTTTTTGAATTAATAATAATCGGAGGTTACCTATCTTTCTGGTCTCATTCACCCATGCCCTCGTGAGTTCAACTGAATATAAATTAGATTGGATTTGAGTGCACTATTAAAATTCGGTCAAAAATTCGAATCGGGTTGGAGTTACTCGCAATCTGACCGGGCCCATCTGCATCCCCATCGGTGACTCTGTGGCCCTTGACGACTAGAGACTATGCGCGTAAAAAGTCACGGTAACGAAGAAACGACCGGCCTGAGTGCATACCAATTATCGTCCCCTCCGGAATTAACTTCTATTTAATCTCCGCCGCGCCGCGGAGTCCTTTCCTTCTTTTCTCGGCTCTGTCTATCTGAAAAGATGAAAGAAACTCTAGGGTTTCAAGGTGAAGCAATCGGGCGACAGCGTCGAGGCTACCGAAGCTTTGATCTTGGCTCGCTCTTTGGAAGGGAAAGAGGGGGATGGGCGGTGGGGATCTCTTCGACCACCGAGCGGTGATGGATTCGGACTTCTCCGGGGCGAGCGGCAGCGATCAGAACTTCGAGTTCGCGTTCAACTCCAGCAACTTCTCCGACCGCGTGCTCCGGATCGAGATCATGGCGGAGCCACCGGGGAGCAAGTCCGACGGCGAGAGCGGAGCCACTGCCGTGGAGTGGGCGCGGCAACCCAAGCGCAAGAGGGAGGAGATCAAGAAGGACAAAGGTCACCGCCTCGCTCCCGATCCCCGATTCCTCAGAGATTTAGCCTTTCTCTTTTTGTTGCTAAAATCTTGTTCTTTTTCCTTGCATGTCTTGCTTGCAATGGAGCTTTTCATTCTTTTCTTGTTCCTTGTTTTGTCTTGCAGCCTAAATTTACATCGGATTGTATGACTGTTTATGATTCCTTTTCTTTTTTTAAAGCATGCTGGATCGAATTCTTGAACAAAACTCTAGCCTTTCCCTCTCCGAGATTTCTTTCCCCCTAGGTCTAAGGGTCATTGGGTAAGCATATTCGATTAATGTAGGGGCATGTGTTGATAAGAGTTTTTTTAAAATAAATAAATAAATATATATATATATATATAAACCCCTAGCCGACGGAATTCTAAAGAGAGAAACGACATTATGAGGAATTAGTTTTTGGCGAGTGAATTATGAGGAGTTATAGACTAAAAAGGTTCTCTGGAACATCATGATCGGGTTAATGAGGCAAAGTAGTGAAAGTTTAGGGGCTTGGACAGAATCTGGGAATTTTGTATTTTGTCCCAATGAGATCAAAATCCTTTTTAGTGTCACTTTGATAGGTTAGGTTCAGCGCGAGAAACAAGAAAGATGGAGAATGGGGACAAGATGAAGGGGAAACTGTACTTAGGATATTTTAGGCCCCTCTTCTTTTTCTACATTTTATTGAGGGTAAATAGGATTGCCTGATGTTTATGATTTCCTTTTGGTCTTTTAGAGCCTGTTGGATCGAAGTCTTGAATAAACTCTAGGCTTTCCCTCCTAATATTTGCAAAGACGTGGGTTGATTAGTTTTTCTAACCCCTACCACCCTACCATGAAAACTCTAAGACAGATACTTCATGTTATGATGAAAGGATTATCTGAATGGTTTCGGACTAAAAGGATTCTATGGAACATCATGATTGGTGAAAAGACTATGGCTAATAAGGAAAAGTGGTGAATGCTAGAAGGCTTGGAGTTACAAGATCTGAGAATTTAAGTTTTGTCATGATGAAGTCAACTCTTTTTTAAGTGTCACTTTACGAAAGGATCAGGTTCAGCATGGTAAATGAGAAAATGTACACTTGGGATAAGTTGAAGGTGAACTTTACTTGCTATTCATATATTTACAACTATTTACCATTGCAAAGATGGAGATAAGGTTCAATCAGACAGTGAACAATCCAATATGTTTCAGCTAAGGATGCATGTAAAGAAGATTGAATGATTGTTTATGTGGTATATTAGTAGACTGAGTCACTGTTAAGATAGCATCATCTTTCAAATATTTTATATCGTGGTTGGAGTTTATTAATGGATCTTGAAATTGAGCAGTAATCTAGTGACTTTTTATGTGAAAATTAATTGAAAGCCTTGCAATGCAATGGTTGTCATCCGAATCCACACACAAGCAAGATTATCAATCTTTGCCGAGATACCAGTCAATATTGTTATTGGGCACTCACCAAATTATATAAAGAAAATTTCCACCCTTGTCGTCTTCATAATGTATCCCGACATATTGGCCAACCTGATACCAACATATCCTTTTAAATTGTTGAATACTAAATACAATGCCTCAAAGCCGTTTAGTTTATGTTTTTGCTATATTGAGCGATATTTCTATATCTTGGTTCCTATATATTGATTGAGATTGCAGAGTACTGCAGTTCTTTCCAACTCCTTCCAGCCTTCAATCTTAGTTGGGATAAACTGAGATCCCTCAATTCGTCTCATCATTAGCGACTCCTCTTGATGACTAAGATATTGGTTGTTAAAATCTTGCTTAAGGGGGAGCAGAGTGCATCTGGGATCCTCAATGGGACTGTCTGTGTAACACTTTGGTGCTGGTATGATGGCTTGTATACTCTTATATTCAGGGATGTTAATGAGGTGGATCTGACTAGAGCATATGCAAGATTTCAAATAGGCCTACAAATCCCTACTTGTCTCGGTTATTAAAGAAGTTGCATACTTTAGATTAGTTTTTAGACCACTAGTTTTATGTATTCCTTGTTCATTGAAGGTTTAGAAATTAAGAAAGATATGAAGGAATTATTGCTGTGAATTTTCCTGAAATCCATCAATTGAAATTAGTTAGTTTTTGTGTAAGATGAAAATGTTTTTAATTCTAATTTTATCCTTACCAGGCGTCAAACTTTGTCTTAAAAATGTCTTAGTATGGTTATAGCTTGGACCAATATTGTTAAGATTGCGGTCATATTGTACGTTACAGTGGGAGTCAAATTGGATACTGGATTGTATTGGAGAATTAGAATTGTCCTTTTCTTTTTAAACATTTAACAAGGGTAAAACAATAAGATAAATTAAGAAACATGATCTAGTTATAATTTGAATTTTTAATGAGTAAGAAGCCATCATATAAGGACATAAAACTTTAGTTTCCAACACTCACAAGCTCATAGATATCATGTCCAAGAAACAAACACTTTATTTGATTGTTCAATATGGTTAAATGCCATCATACAAGTCCGTGGATATCTTAATTTGATGTAAAAAATGCACATAGGCATAAGGCTATCAAACAAAGAAATAGGTGTGAACTGTCATCATCATCATTGTCATCATTATTCTCATGTTTGACATACAAATTGCCTTAATTCCTCTTTCCTCTTGATGAACTAAGTTCCCCCATGAGTATCTCGATAATGAGTTTTCTCACCTTTATGAGCAAGCTAGCTTCTATATGAACTTAAACAAGAAGAAAAAATGCATTGGCTCAATTCACCTTTGAGATAGAAGGTTGAAGAAGGAAAGCAATCAGATTTGAAAACAGTATAAGAGATGAAAATTATTCTCAACAACTAGATCTCTTTTTGAAACCTTGACATTGCTAGGATTATGTTTGGAGATTATTGATGATGAATTGATCATTATAAAATGAAGACATTAATGGATCTTAAAAATGGACATTGCAATTACTTTAATATGCAATAACTTAATATGAATCTGGACCTTACAATAGAAAGGATCATAAAATCCACAATATGAATCTTACCACCCATGTCTGGATCTTGCAATCCAAGCTGGTCTTGATCCATGGATCTGATCCATATCACTGAAGACTACTTTGATCTGGTTTTACCATCCATTCTGGATCATGAGATCTTGACAACTGTGCTTGGACCATCACAAACTTAAATTCATCAAGTTGTATTTAGAGTGGTCTGGCAACTTTTTAATGTAGGGCACAATAAGAACCCAATTTTGTCGATTAACATTTTACCTATTTGTTGCGATGGATTCCGTATACCCTATCTCATGTTCTGCATTCCTTATCTCATCTTCTGGTTCATCTAATCCTCTCTTCTTCCTTCCTTCCTTTCACGAGGCAACTGTCTGGTGTTTATAAGAAATTGGTTCATTAGAGTTACAATTAAGATTGTCTCTCTGTTCTGCTTAGGTGTCAGGCTTACATGATTTCTTGATTTTGCAAATTATCCAAGATTAGTCTGAGATTTCTTTTCATTTAATTTGCATTGGATCTAATTTCAAATGGAAAATGGTCTTTAATGTCAAGTGGATATACATACATATATATGAATATACAAAATTCATAACTTAGTATCATATGAATAATATAGTTTGTTTTTTGGATCATATGATTGTTTATAAGACTAACATGAAGATGCAATATATGTATGCTAGAATAAAGTATTAAAGAAACTTCATGAACTTAAAGAATACATTATTATGAGTAATGACATGTGCCATCATTAACATCCTTGTTGTGTTAACGATTTCTATCAAAAATTTGTTTATTCAACTTTATAGGTTAATGGAGTGGTCTGTAATATTATTGTCCCTTCAAGTGCCTATTCTGAGTGAAAATTGGTCCATGCACGGCATATAAATTTTTGAATCTATTTTGTGTATGGCGTGGAAGTCAATATCATCATCTGGCTTTGAAGTTTTAAGGCTTTTAAGACTCACTACTTTACACTCTTTTAACCCTCCATGTTGCAACATGTGTTATGGGTTCATTGAGCAATCTTCCAAGGGTCTGATCAGCATTCTAACTTTTGTGTTAGGAGAGCAATTTAAAAGTGAGGTCCTTATGCTCTGACCAAGAGGTATAAATGGGCTGATCTCAGCCAAGCTGGGTCCAGCTAGAGCTTTGCTAAATGATCTGCAGAGTTGATCTGAGCTCTGTGCAAGCTTGTTACAACCTGGCTAGCCCGGGCTTGAGCTCAGGTTATTTACATTTCAAGGCAGGTCGAGCTCACTGGTTTGCTTTCAATATCAACATTGTGGAGGAGGTTACGACTAGAGCAGGAGAGTTGGCTCGGGGGTCAGGATTTGCAGAGATATACTTATATTCTCATAATGAGTTTATTTGAGCCGAATATGAGCTTCTCTTGAGCACCTCATACAACATTTCTAAGGAAACACTCGTTCACTAATGCCATTGTTATTGTCTGGTTCTTGTCAGGCTGTTATTGCATGGTATTTGAAACAATAGGTTCCAACAACCCTATAATGGCTATGTTATCCTTTAAATTATAAAAGAAGTGTTTATAATTTATATTCCCTGGAAAAAGCTTTAATCATCATGTGACCATTGTATAGCCTATTATGGAATGTTGTACATAACTATATTATGATCTTTACCAATGTAGATCATATTAGGCAGTGTAGAGAGCTAATAAGCATGAGAGAAATGTAATAGACATGAGAATGTTCAGGTCGATCTCTGGCTGAACTAGATGGATAAATAAAGGGTACATTTTCTGAAGATTATGAGTGACATTTGTGGAGGATGAAGGAGCAATTGTTATTGTCTGGTTCATGTCAGGCTGTTATTGCATGGTATTTTGAAACAATAGGTTCCAACAACCCTATAATGGCTATGTTATCTCTTTAAATTATAAAAGAAGTGTTTTATAATTTATATTCCCTGAAAAAAGCTTTAATCATCATGTGACCATTGTATAGCCTATTATGGAATGTTGTACATAACTATATTATGATCTTTACCAATGTGGATCATCTTAGGCAGTGTAGAGAGCTAATAAGCATGAGAGAAATGTAATAGACATGAGAATGTTCAGGTCGTTCTCTGGCTGAACTAGATGGATAAAATAAAGGGTACAATTTCTGAAGATTATGAGTGACATTTGTGGAGGATCAAGGAGCAATTGTTTTGAGGTACTGTAGACTTGTTAATGTAGGACAGTGACAGTCCTAGAGAGGCAGTGCAATGACCAAAATGATTTATGCAAGAGACTATTCAAATAAGACAACTTGTCTAGGGAAAGGTACCAACTCGAACTGATGGACATGGTTTATTGTTAAGTTTATATTTACATCTTGATAAATGTTAAAATTGTTGGTATTGGTTGATATAAGTGCATGCTTTTCTATGTCCATATTATAGTTATAGGTATTATACTGTTATTTCTGTTATGTAATTTCAATCTTATAACTGTGGGGACATCCAGGTAGTATCAGAGAAAATTTGATTACGGTTAAGGTGAAGATTTTAACATTGCCATTATTCACCATCTGATCCTTTTTTTTTGGGTTGGGGAGGGTTTGCGGTGGGGAACAATACCATCACTTCTTCAAATATCAAATGTGATGCAACATCAAGTTTATTGGAGTTGTCTGACTGATGGTTCTAGCTTCCACTGGAAAACTTTTAACTACAACAATTACAGTATATAATACATTTCATTCTACTCTGAAATCCAGTTTATAGTATTTGCAGCACCCATATGTTCTGCAATGAAGCGTAGTGGTATTGATTGAAGTGATATCTACCTTTCTAAGGAAATGTCCTGAAGTTCTTGTGAATGCCACTGTAATCTTGGCTGATCTAGGGCAAATCCAGTCTTGCCAAATTATCATTAGATCTAATGTTGCTGACTGTTTTTGCAGTTTTTTTAAAAAAAAATCTTGATGGATTATTTGAAGGAGTTTGGAGAAGTATTTGCCAATTAATATGATTTGTACAAATTATTGTTTCATATGTTGAATTGTTGATTGGTCATACTAAATAAATATATATATTTTTTTCTATTAGAATCTTTAGCCACAGAGTCTGCAAAGTCTCCGCCAGAGCATATCTTGAATTGTGACCAGCCCGACACAGAGGATTGTGTGGCTTTTGAAAATAACGATGAGGATGCAGTAGCAATGATTGAAGAATCACCACCAATATTGGTCGAGATGGTAGACACAATTACCATTTCAAAATTTGTTTGATTTAATTTCTCAGATGAAGTTATTTCTAGTCTATATTTAGATGGCCATCTGTCAGAAAGTATGGACAGAAGCTTTTGGTACCACCTCATTCTGATAATTTAGATTAGTGTTGTGCATTTTCAGTTGCTTTTCTGATGTCTATTATGATCCCAACCATGGATTGCTTGCCATCTTCTGTCTTTTATGCTACCAGCCATTGGCTGACTACCATCTTATGTAATGTTTTATTATTCCTTCCATGGTATGATTATTAATCTCTATGTTGTGTAACATAAAAATTAATTGGATTTTCCCTTCATGCAATTCTATATTCTTAAGTGTTAAAACAGCTTCTAGGCACTCCACATCATATGTAGAATTGACAGTCTGACCGTCATAGGGCTTGATGCTTACACAATTGACCAAACTACAGACTAGAATCCATGCAACTCCTTTGTTTCTGCGCATTATAGAGCAAGAACTGAGCCAACGCTGCTGTATTTATAATTTATGGGAGTATTTATCTACCGTTATAAAAGGTGTGAAGTGAAAGTGAGTAGTAGAATTTGAGCACTGGTAGACTGGAGCTTCGATGGTTCAACAGAAAAGTCAATAGATCATATGACTTCATATAATTTTCAAGACCTATTAAAAATGTTTCAGATCATTATTATCATTATTTTCTTGCCATATTTGATCTCGGGCCTTTATTTGTTGGCATTAGTTCTGCGTTTTTTGTTTGCAATTCTAATCGGAAGGTACAAATCTTTGTAGGTGACGATTCACAAAGTAATGATTCAACTTGGGGCATGGAATGTTCTCATGTTCTCAGGGTTAAATCTATTTACATCAGTTCTGCAATACTGGCAGCAAAAGCCCATTCTTTTACAAGGTAAGAAACGTTCCCTCCCACCTTCTAGAATCTGTACTATTCTGTTTTTCTCTTTCCTTGATTGTAATGACTATGCAGCATTCTTACATATTTTTGGCTCTTAGCTTTTTCAAATGGCATGAGGGAGTCTGACCAACGGCATGCCACCCTAAGAATCAATGCATCAGGTAATTTTGAAGAATTGCTATGATGGTTTCAAAATGGTACATGCAAGCTTGACTGTTTGCAGTTGTTCAACTACTAATCCGCACCTCCTTGTCAAATTTTCACCTTACAGAACAAATATAACTGAGTGATGTGTTGTCGCTAGTCTAAGAAAGTAGAGATAGTATGATGTTGACTGGCATAAACATGTTTCTGAATTCTTGTATTATTAGTTCATGTTGTCCAATATTAATGTCAAGCTCACTATGCTATAAACCACCATACAACTATTGAGTCATGACTGATCATTTTATATTGATATATGCTTTTTGATATGTATCACTTTGCTGAATTTCTTTCTGGAACAGAGGAAGCTGCTCTTATGGAGCTCCTAACTTTTATGTATAGTGGAAAGTTGTCAACCACCTCACCTGCCCTCCTGCTGGATGTGCTGATGGCTGCTGATAAGTTTGAAGTTTCCTCTTGCATGAGACACTGCAGTCAGTTGCTTACGAGCTTACCCATGACTACAGAATCTGCACTTCTGTATCTGGATCTCCCTTCTAGTGTTTCAATGGCCTCTGCAGTCCAGCCATTGACTGATGCAGCCAAGAAGTTCCTTGCCAATAAATATCGGGACATAACTAAGTGAGTTAATTTTTGCCATTAAGTGTTCTGTGTAAACTTTTTATCACTTTGTTGATATGAACTTGGCAGATATTCTACTGGCAGGTTTCAAGATGAAGTGATGAATCTTCCTCTCGCAGGCATTGAAGCTATAGTGTCCAGTAATGACCTCCAGGTGGCATCTGAGGATGCAGTCTATGACTTTGTGCTCAAGTGGGCCCGTGCTCGGTACCCAAAGTTGGAGGAACGGCGTGAGATCATAGGGTCCCACTTTATCCGTCTCATCCGTTTCCTCATATGACTTGCAGGAAGCTTAGGAAAGTTCTTACCTGCAATGACCTGGACCATGAGCTTTCTTCTAAGGCTGTCACCGAGGCACTCTTCTTCAAGGCGGATGCCCCGCACCGGCAGCGTGCCCTTGCTGCAGATGAGTCGACCAGTCGGCGGTTTGTCGAGCGGGCATACAAATACCGTCCTTTGAAAGTGGTAGAGTTTGATAGACCCCACCACAATGCATAGTCTATCTGGACCTGAAGCGGGAGGAGTGTGCCAAACTGTTCCCTTCAGGCCGGGTTTACTCTCAGGCATTCCATCTTGGCGGGCAGGGTTTCTTCCTCTCAGCTCACTGCAACCTGGATCAGCAGAACTCATTCCACTGCTTTGGGCTTTTTTGGGGATGCAAGAGAAGGGTTCCATCAGCTTTACAGTAGACTATGAGTTTGCTGCAAGGGCCAGGCCGTCGGGAGAGTTTGTCAGCAAGTACAAGGGCTACTACACTTTCACTGGTGGGAAGGCGGTTGGGTACAGGAATTTGTTTGCCATACCATGGACATCCTTCATGGCCGATGATAGCCTCTTCTTCATCAATGGCGTTCTTCACTTGAGGGCTGAATTGACCATCAAGCAGCCATCACCATCTTAGCTGAACCAGTGGATCTGCAACTGTGTATGAAGGTCACTCCTATGAATGCGCCACGGGTGTTGTATATTTGATGGATACTGTTGGATGCTTTCTTGTTTACTTGCCTAGGCACTTGTGTCAAACCTAATGAAGAAAGAAAAGAAGGTTGGTAAGCATGCTGTCAAAATGTCAGTCTTTGTTGTTTCCTTGACAAATTTGAAATGCAAGATTGGATTGCGGTTATGGTGATACATAAGCTCCCTAGGAGGAAATTATCAAATTCCTAAATGTGCATCCTTTACCATCATCAGAACCTGGTCTTTTAACGTTCAGGTTTTTAAAATTGTTTCATCATCTTTTACTGTTTGCAGGTAACAACTACAATTTTGTCTTAAAAAGCAAAGATACCGAAACCTTGGTAATTTGACATCTACGAACCTAAATGGCTACTCATTCTGATAAAAATGGCACAGTATGTGTCAAATGTCATTAGAACCTCGCAATAAACTGCTCAAGATCATAACTCTAGCAACTTTTGATAATATGCAATCTTGATTCCCTGTGATAACTACTGCACCCTTGCTTATACTGCTTTTCGACAGTTCTTTTCTGTTATTTTCACTACAGCTGTTATCAAAATGGATTACCACAGAAAGTAGAATGCGGTAATGCGCTGTTATATTGATGGAATGTCTACTGGAACAAAATTGGCTACTTAGCGTGCTTTATTTTGCACCAAGAAAAGAACTTAAAATTCATATTTTAGGATGAAAAGAGTGCTTTTTCTCTGGTGATGGGTGTATGATACCAAGCAAGGATATTTTAGGAGTGAGTCATGCATCTGTCTACTTGTCACTGTCACACCAAATATCTATCAGTCCTTTTTGGATTTAAACGTTTCCAGTAACAACAAAGTATAGTTACAAAAACTAGTTCATATTTTCGAGTCAGTTTATAATATAATCTGTCTTACACATCTTAGATACGTTAGAAAGGAAGCATCCTTTTATGGTGATAATGTATATTGCATGGCATTTATAAGAGAAGCAGGGATGCGTAGAGGAACGAGGCATTCCATCCAAAGGTTTAGAAGGTTATAAGCAAACTTCCTGCCTTTGGTTGGTATCTCTTTATGGTGAAGGTTTCCAGCAACCATATGCAATATAGCTTACAGCTATGACAGCGTGTTCACGTCTTCCCGTCTTTCGTCTTGTTCTCTTTTTAAAGAAAGTGAGGAGCAAGAGCTCCATCCAATTTGATTCAGAAAATGAATGAAAGGAGAATCACGGGTTGAAGGAAGGGCATGGAGAACACTATGGTGCCTTGCTCTACACTCAGTCTGGATCAACAGTTCCAGAACTTCTTGTGGGATTGGCGACAAGGAGGCAAGGGTGTCCATCTACTGTATTGGGATGTGGTGTGCCAACCAATGCATGATGGGGACCTTGGGATCCAATCCTTATTAGCCAGGAGGAAGGCCATGCTCTCCAGACATGCAACCAGGTTCCTTATGCTGCCCGAGTGTTTGTGGAGCCGTGTGATAAAGGTCCGATGCAACAACTGGAGCCAGAGATCTCAGATCCAGAGTGAACATGATTGTTCCTTGTCTGGAGAGAGATTTGTGCCCATGCCCCTACTGTAGTGGCCCAGATCAGGTGGTTGATTGATGATAGTGCTTCGATCGACGTGAGTTAAAAGACGTGGATATCCAGTCTACCGCTCTGTTGATGGCCGATCTTTATCAGCTCCGAGATGGATGACAGTCTGCGGGTTTGCAACTTGATTGACGATGAGGGCAGGTGGTGGAGGCAGCTGGTCACCCATCTTTTTAGAGAGCAACTCACTGAGAGAATTCTCACCATCCCGATTCTTATCTATCGGAGTTATGATGTGAGGGTGTGGGGCGGTCGTGCCGACCTACTGTGCCGACTAAGGACCTTGCTGATATGTACAGACTCAGATCATAAAGGAGGATCGACGCAGTGTGAATTTGAAGGGTTCAGGCTCATTTGAGGGTCAGATTCTTTCTCTGAAAGGTTGCATGGGATAGGCTTCCAATGTACTCTTCCCAGAGATAGAGGTATGGATATTTCGCCCAACTACCTTATCTATGATTTGGAGGAGTCTACGAAGTATACCTTCCTCTGCTGTCCCAGAGCGGATTTGATCTGAAGGATGGCATGCAGCCAATCGTGGGGTACGAGCATTGGCCCCAGGCTACAGCCCTTTCTAGAGGCCATTCGACGGAGTGCTAGTGAAGGGCCATCTGGAGCTTGTCGGATGGTGTACATTGCCTATCAGATCTGATTATTCTAGAATAGTCTTGTTTTTATGCCAAGGTCATGCTTGCTAAGCGCGTTCTCGAGAGAGCTAGTTACTTAGCTTTGGAGTATAGCCACTTCTACTCTATTGATTTGACCTTAACTGATCTGAGTTCTTGGGGCTCCCCGATTGCACCTGCAGCATCTCGGAGGACTTTATTCATTTCTTGGGAGCCCTCACCTCCGGATTGTTAAGATCAACTTTGATGGAGCATCAGAGATGGCAGAGGTGGTTCGAGATTTGTCGTTTGGGACTGGAACTCGAGGATGCTGGCTATACGGGGCTCACCATTTTATGAGGCATCCATGTCTGGTGTGGAGCTTCGTGCAGTATGGGCTGGTGTCATCTGAGCGATTTGGGAGCTGCGGACGTGGAGGATTACCATTGAGGGGGATTCTCTGACGGTTATCAGCTGGATCCAGGAGGGACCCATGCACCATGAGGTCCATTATCTCCTCAACGATATCTGGAGGATCACTCGTGGGTGCACTGCAGTGTCCTGCCAGCATGTGTATCGGAAGACCAATAGTGCAGCGGACTGAATGGCATCTTTTGTTGCTGAGCATATCGGAGATTGGAGATGGTGCCAGAGCGATGACTATCTGTGGGCTCTTAAGGATATTTTGTTTCTGATTTTTTGGCCTGCTCTCATATATTTAAAAAAAGAAGAAGAAGAAGAAGAAAATGATGAAGAAGAAGTAGAAGAAGGAAGGGGGTATAGACGGTCCTATAAGACTAAATAAGAAAAGGGACAGCGGTGGATTAGAAACAATATCAATACATGTTAGGAAAACAGTTGAAGAGCAGAGCTGAGGGAAATATATTGTAAGAACCTAGATTTTTAAATCTCCCCGGCACGAATCCTCAAGCCCCAAAAAAAAAACGAACTTTGAGACCTCAGGTGCTAGACTTTGAGACCTCACGTGGCTAGCACGTGAGGCAAGGAGGCAGACTCTCGTCTGCTTCCTTCTCCATTTTCCATCCGAAATGGGAGTTTAGGGCTCGTCGGACCTGGACGAAAACCCTTGGACTCGGCCAATAAAAGGCCCTGGAATCTCTCCCCTAGGCATCACCTCTCCGTCCTCGATCAATCATTGGCGTAATCCATGGGATTTCTTTGGATTTCCATCGAGTGCTTCTGAGAGCCACCGCCATTTTTGCTGGAGAAGAGGACCAAAGACCTCGCTGGAGACAACGCATGGCCTCTAATCTCTTTCTCCTTCTTCTTCCGAGCTTCCTTGATGCCCTCGTTGGTTGGATGGTCGTCGGATTTCCATGAACCGAGCCATCCCCCGTTTTATTTGTTTCTCCTTTCTTTCTCTCGTCGGACCGGCTGCAGTTGTCGGGAGAAGTCTTCTCTCTCTAATTTTGTTCACAAATTTTCTCTTTTAAAATTTTCTCCCTCTAAATTGCGCCTCTCTTCGTATAGTTCTCTCGCTACGCTGATCCAATAAAAATTTTTCCAATGATTCGAATCTAATCCAAACTATGACTTAGACCGAGATTCTCTCTTCCTTTATCGTAATTCTTTTTCTATTGAAGGCTAAGAATATATTTTTTAAATTATTTCATCAGAGCCTTCAATACCAGATGAGCACCAGATCTAGAGATTGAGCCACGAATATGAAGGTTGTAACATTTGAATCAAATTGATCCAAGGCTGTAAGTTTCTTCTTATCTCTAAATTTATTTTTTTACATATATACATATTTAAAATTAATTTTTTATATATAAAATATTTAAAAATTATTGAAGTTTGAAGTTATATATTTATTTATGAAAAATAGTTTAAAATATTGGATCAAGTACGACACATCTCTGCATGATTTCAAATTTGAAAGGAGATAATTTTTTGATTTTAATAATTGCATGATCTTTAAATTAAACATGTCTCTTCTTGTACAATTTTTAATAAAATTATTCTCTTATTTCTAAAAATGAGATGTGGAAAGCTTGGTTTGACATTATTATGAAAAACTGCTATGAAGATGTATGAGAAACTGATTATTATAAAAATTGTGAGAAAAACTCTCTAATCGACTATGATTCGAGTCTAGCCAACGGGACTGATCGTTGGCCACACGCTAGAAACATATTTTTTGGACCTAGCCAATTGGGGTTGATCACTAGCAAAGCTGGTTCATTCAGACCTAGCCAGTTGAGGCTGATCACTGGCACATACTGATGCATTGCGTGTATATTTAAAACTAGTCTCTTTGTCTTGTCATAGGGTTAATCATGGTCGTATGAATCAGAACTAGTTCTTTTGGGTCTAGCCAGTCAGGGCTGATCGTTGGCACACGGTGATGCATCACGTATTTACTATTTAGGGGCTAGTCTCTTTCAGGTCTTGTCATGGGGCTGATCATGACTGTAGTCACCAAAGACTGAGAGTGAATTTTTTTAGATATTTATTAAATTGTATGGTATATTTAAAAAAATTATCTTGTTACATATTACTGTTAATTGATTATATTTCTAAAATTAGTCATGCTTGATCTCTCAGAGATATTGGTAATTTACTGAGCTCGTAAAGCTCATTCCCTTTTCTATTTTTTTAAGATCCAAGAGATCCTATAGGTCTGAGGACCGATCAATGAGGAGTATAGGACTTAGGCAGTTATTTGCTTGGCTACATTCAAACAATTTTATTTCAAAAATATTGTTTTGAATTTTACTAGATTTTATTGGTTTGTTATCAGGCTTTATATTTTTTTATTAATAAAGATATTAGAGAATTTACTTTTATCATTGTTTGAGTTAAATTGAGATAATTAAATTTTGATGAAAGATAGGCCTTGCATGTTCGAGGGAATTAAATCCTAAGAATGTGCGACCGTCTGTCGCATGCCTGGCTTGACTCATTGGGTCGGGGAATGACAGATTAAGTGATATTAGGGCTTAGGTTTAAGATCATTAGGGATTATGATATAAACAATATCAAAACTTTGGATATGATCAATAGAGAGTGAGAAAATGATATTAGAGTACAATCTTTAGGGACTATGATTTAAGAGATATTTGAGCATAATATTATAATTACTAAGGATTGTGACAGAGATGATTCATAGGGTGTTGATAGATAATTTATAATTCAAGTTGTTGTGCAAAGAATTGACAATCTACTATTTTATTAGTTTGGAAGTTATATGGCAAACTCGAGATATTCAATGGATTTAGATCAGAGTGCACAGTGAAAGCATGGTGATTTAAATCATTTGAATTTGATCGAAAGGATCGATTTTAATTCAAAGGATGTTATAACAGAGGGTTGAAATTTCTTTTTGAGTAAGAAAGCTACCTAGAAGCTCGAGGATAAAATAAGAATTTTGCACCCTTAAGATTTTACTAATTTCGAGGATGAAATTATTTTAAGGAGAGAGAATGTAATAATCCAGATTTTTTTCTGCATGAATCTTAAAGCAAGAGGAAAATAAAAATAAAATAAAAGGGGAAGAATTGGACTCTTGGAAAGAGTTCAACTTCTTCCTTGATTTCGATGGAAGGAGGAAATAGGACTCCATTTTTACTCAATTAACCTCGAATTTGGCCTATAAAATCGATCTTCGTTCCCTATCGAGCATCCCAATTTGAGTCCCACCAATTTCCACCCGTAAAGCCCTTGATTTCAAGCTATCTTCGTGAGGATTTTGTGGGGACTCCACTGCCGGAGTCGGTTGCAAGACCTTGCCGAGTCAAGGTAACAATCTCCAACTCTTCTTCTCCTATCTTATCTAATTGTAAGGCTTGATCTCTAGTGGGATTGGCAAGGATCATTATCGGAATCCATAGAAACAACTTCCTCTATTTTGTTTTATCTTCTCTTTTTTTTCTCCTCCACCAGATCGGTTGCCATCACTGGGTTCTGTCCTTGTTTTGGTCGTCGAGGGCTGGAGCCACTTCTTGTTGCAGCCGCCCGAGGCATCGCCATGGGAGGGGTTCAGCCTCAAAGTTTCCCTCTCCTATTTTCATAAAGAAGAAAGAAGAAATCAAGAGAAAAAAGGAAAAGAAAAGAAAAGAAAAGAAAGAAGAAAACTAAGAAAAAAAAAAAGAAAAGAAAGAAAAGAGAGAGAGAGAGTTTCTCTCTCTATTCTCTCTCCATTTTCTCTCTCTATTCTCTCTCCACTTTCTCTCTCTATCAATTTATTTCTTTATTTCTCTCTCTAATTTCTCTTTCTAGACTTCCTTTTTTCTTCATGATTTCTCTTTCTAGAATCTTATGGACCAGTGGAGG
>KE504871.1:559539-575322 GCA_000441515.1 Elaeis oleifera
TCTTTATAATATCTATAACCCATCTTGAGGGGGAGTGTTGAAATGAGCTGGAGAAATGAGCTGTGTAGATCCCTCTAATTAGAAATGCAATCTTCTAATTAGAGAGAAATTTGTTATCACTCTAATTAGGAATGCAATCTCCTAATTAGAGAAAAATTTATTTGTATAATTTTTAAATTAAACCCTGAAAAATAATAAAACGGATCCTTCTGATCTTAGAGAGGGTATTCCTTCTTCCTCTGAAATCTTCGTCTTCACCTTCTCCTCTATTCTTCTTCTGTTTATACTTCTGTTTGTCAACAAAGATTCTTCTGTTTATACTTTTGTTTGTCAACAAAGGTGAGTACATCGGAGATTGAATCCGACGATAGGACGTGCATCATGCCCACTGGCCTCGCAGGATTTTTGTTGAATAGTATGATCACCCCTCCGTACCGAGAGAGAGAGAGAGAGAGGAATAGCCATCTACATCTAGCAATCTCGCAAACGCAATCATCATAATCAACATGATCAATTAAAGGCAGCCAGCCAACAAACTATATTATAAACACTGATATTTGAATCATTCAACTCAAAACTCATCGAAATAATCGTCCGTTGATGTCACTCCAATGCAATCCGTCCACATCTTCTTTGAGATCTTTGTGCAAATTGTTTCAATGTCTACTCTCTTCCTCACATTGGAAGCCGAGAGCAGTAACCCTGTGATTCCTCTCCTTTTCCATCTACCAAGAAATATTCATCAGGTAGATTGAAGAAATAATCATTTTGTGTAACCATACGGATGAAATTGTGCAGTATGCAACATGCTAACATAGTCTGCACTTGGAAGAACAGGGGCGGAACAAAGCCGGCTCGACATTTGTGCTCGTTAAGAGGCAACGAAGCCAAGTAATATTACTGGATCTACGTATATCTTTGAACAGAACCGTCCTGGTTTAGGGATCGTAAAAGAAACACAGTCCCATTAAAATAAAATAAAATAAAACTTTAATTCGTAATATTTAATCTCATAGACTCTAAGAGAAATAAAATCTTAGAGACATGATATTAGAAAACCTTTCATATGATTCAAAGTTCACATCGAAGTTGCACCACTCTAATTCCCCAACAACAGAGAGAGCGAGAGAGATTTAACTACTACATTTAAAACAAAAGTTTAGAGAACCATACAAACATTATATCCATCAAACCACCCCCATAGAATTAGAGAGGCCAGCAGCACCCTTTTCTTCGTATTTAAAACAACCACCCAACTGCAAGCTTCCTCTCATGGTGGGCGGGACGCCGTACTCGGTGCAGAGCAATTTGAGCTTCCACTCCGGCATCACCTCGCCGTCAGCCCTGCTGCCACCGCCGCGGGGTGTTGTGATGGCCCCTGGAACGAGCTCGCCCTTCCTTGGCCTTCTGCGGCCCCCCAGAACTCCCCAGTGGCCCAGCCTTCGCCATCCCACTTTCACTCATCTCTCTGTGCTATTCTCTTCCCCTGATCTTTAACTCAGTTGAGATATCTAAAGCGGCTATCTCAGATCTCCCCCCTAGAAAGGGGACTCACTTTATACACGGAGGTAGAGGGGTGGTGAACTGTAGAATTGTGGATAAGATCGGACGGGTCGAGAGACAGGTGCACCAAATGTCAAGCCTTCGCTGTCGAAACTTTATTGTGGGGACAATGACTGGCTTCTGGTTGCAAAGATTCCAATCCCATGAGCCCACGGTATTCCTGGGGATGTAAAGCCAAACGGTGGGTCACGGTCAGATGCAACGCGTACACTGGACGTGACCCCATGCGTAAGGTGACGACACGACGCAATGAAGGCGAGAAATAGTTGATAGAGCATAGTTTAATAAATGACGGAAACACGAAAGTGATGGGTTTGTGGGTGCCAGCGAGTCCCCTACCTTCTTTTCCGCTTCAATTTGACTCTTGGCTTCAATTCTTGGGAACGGCAATTTTGGATTATTTGACGGTCTTTTCAATTTCCGTTTCCGCCGGTGCAACTCGCACTGGGTTAACCAGAATGTAGACTTGTAGCCCAGCACAGATTTGAACACAAAAGACTCCAATCTAGACTGATAAAATGCACCTGAAACCATATATAAAGCGAATTATCATTTGATACAAGGATACATTCGATCGTTTCAAGCACATGAACCCTGATATATGCAACCACGGCACTCTTGGTGCCGTCTCAAGTCGAACTCACAACTGTAGTCGGCTCTCTCCTAAGAGATTTGGACTTCTAAGAATTACAAGAAAAGATAATCAGTGCGTAGATTATATTTGTCCATGCTACTTCCCAATTGTATATCATGTACAAATATCTAGTATTTTTGCAACAAATTCTTACCCAAATCTAATTTAGGTCCAGTTGAATTCATTCGACTCAGCCTATGTAAACTTATTTTGACTAGAAAATTTTGGAGACAAACCCAAGTAGAACATTTGACTTACATGCTAGCTAACCACCTCAAGGAGATGACTTTCTTACCGGATGACATGAAACACCCAAAAGAAACCTAAGAAATGCAGTCCATTTGGTACCATCAAGATGCTTTGCGATGCATATTTTGAACCATAGAATACTGTATAGTCCTATGATACGTAACACATCATCCATCTTGCCGATGATGGATGCCACTCATCTCAAAAAATAGACAAGATAAAGTTGGGTGCCCAGCATGATGCATCATAAGGATGAATGGTAGCCATCAAATACCATCAAGATTACTGTAGTGCAATACATACATGTGATGATTTGTATACCATGCATGCAACCTAACTCGATTTTAGTGAATTGCTGTATACAAATAATATTAACCTTTTTAACCACCTGCCCGTCATGTATGAGGCACCAAATTCAGTTGGGGTTTATCCCTGGCATTCGGCGGGGTACACCCAGCAATGCACCTTTGCATATCGCTAATGGGCCTAACTAAAGATGATGATTAAATATGATTTTGACTCAGTCTAAAAGGAATCAAAGTTTCATAGTAACCTTGCCCTTCTTGTCAGCAACTTTCAGGAACTAGAAATTAGGACGATTTATAGTGACTAGCTGTATCCAATTAATTATGCACTTCTCCTTCCTTTGCTTAGGACACCCGATGTGAAGGTTTTTATTTATTTATTTATTTATTTTTTACGGCATTAACCATTCAGCATCTCATGTGACGCGTGAATGACATCACAATGTAATTTAAATTAATGTCATTATAATGGTTTTTAAGAGCTTACTTCACGTTACATATATACGTAATAAATATTTAAGTAATGGCCGTCGTGGAGGTTACTCCATAATAACGACCATTGTTTGACATTTTTAGCGTTCATTTGTAAAATAATAATCATTACCAATTTAAATTGTTTATTCTGCCAAACGTGACCTGGTCATGCAACAGGTGTTACATTATTCCGTAAAAATCTAATTAAAAACTGGAGTACACAGATTGCTGATGTTGTCTCTATCTATAACAATAATGGAGGTCGATTGCTCCTGGAGACTCGGGGCTTGTGAAACCTTGCTACTGTAAAATAACATTAGTCATTTAGGTGCCTACACTCTAAGGTCAGAAGACAGCTGAGGCGTAGAAGGAACCAGTTTGGTCTTCTACGTCCCTTGGCTAAAGTTATGACCGATCGAACATGACACAAGTTTGAGCAGGCTAAATGGGATCTAGATTCCTAAACGACTTCGTGCTAGTCTAAGCAGCTTCGCAGAGAACTAATGGAGACTAAAGAATTCTGATTTTATAATGCACCATCGAAAAATTCTTTACTCGTCTCCTAATAATTTTAGGAGCTTTATCAAATGGGGGAAACAAAACAGAGACAGATAGAGAGAGTTCTGCTGTCACCAATTAGCCCAATATCATAGCAGCTCAAAACGTTTTAAAACGAGATCAACTCGGGTAATAATGAAAAATGAGAGTTTCCCAACAACATATATAAATTCAATGAGTTTAAATGTCAAAAAAGCGGGATTAATTTCTTTGTAAACTTCTTAGGGAATGGAAATTATTAGCTCAAAAATGAGTGAAGGTTTGAGAGAAAAAAAAGAAAGAAAGAAAATTGCTACATATAACTGCACTAGATCATGCAAGAACTCATATAACAAGCGCCAAATCAGCCAAACAAATATACCGAGAGTCTGCTGAACAGTAACCACGAAAAATCTTATGAAGTCAAAGATGGTTTCAACCTCTAGAATACATTTGTTCCAGCGTGACGGACCAATTTGACTGTTTCAACTCATTTGCCGCGCATATACCAAAGTAAACACACCTACGTGGAGAGGGAGACAAGATGGTATTTGGATTATTGCTTCAGCAGCAACAAAAGAGGCAATGTTTACAAGAAAGCATTTAATTTTTTGGTTTGAAACATCCTATATGCCAGATGTTTCAAGGTGTCAGTTTATCTCGGCTATGCCCGACGTTATTTAAACCTCAACTACATATCCACATAATCAGCTCGGATGCCAAGCCGAGATAAGAAGTCAGAATTTGCAGCTGTAGTTATGCCCCAAATGGTTACCTCATCTACTTCATATTCCAAATTATGCTCCAGAGCGAGCACATAATAGAACACCTCAGCTAGATAAGGCAGAAGTAGTGAAATCCTTTCTACTACTCCTACTCTTCTTTTCGAAACTGGCCAACCACCCCATTTATAAATAGAGGGGCACAGAGGATCACTAGATAAGCTCTAAGCTCAAACTCTCCGTCATTTCATTAGCAAATTCTTTTGTCCGATGCGAAATCAAACTCCAGCTAATCCAAATCTATCAGCTCTAGCGCCAAGTCAAATGGCAGCACCAACACCAAATATATTACATTGGTTCTGCTAATCCAAGCAATTGAAAATTTCATGCTTAAAGATAGAAATAGATACAAGAGAACCAATCCTTATAGCCTAAATAAAGCCAGGAATTCAAATGCTTAACCATCCAGATCATTGTTCCCCATGGATTCTGGACCTACTTAGCACTAATTCTAATAAACAGTAATACTGTTGCAGCCGATCTTCCCACCTATGGTCGGACGCCGAAATAGTCATGGCCGAGGTGAATCCGTCACTGAAACTTTATCCGAACACCTGCAAAACAAGTCGACATCGGGGCTGGCTCCGACGTAGACCCTCCGATGCTCAAGTTAGGAGATGGAGAACGATGAGAGGAGAAAATTAAGAGTTGATTGATTGCGTACTTTTGGAGGATCCTGGAGCTTTTAATTTATAGGAGAGGAGTTTGAGATGTATTTGACTCAGAGTCCTAGCGGTTTTCGAATTTGTTGGATGGATAGATTCGGAAAAAGACTTTCCTTTGCAGAAAATCCGATCATAATGGAGTTCTACCTTATCTGGACTTTTCACATTTGGAGAAAAGAGTATGTAGACAGATGTAGTAATTCAGTAAGAACCGATCTAGTAGGTTTCCTCAATAACGGCCGACCTAATAGGTCGCTAAAGCCGAAGAACGTAGAATCTTACTAACTGAAGTTGATCAGCTTGAAGTAGGTCATCCGTCGAAGTAAGATGGGATCAGATTGAGGAAAAAGACCTATTGCTAATTCAATAAATTATATTAGACGATCACTATGTCTGTCCAACCCAACAAGTGCCATCTCCTGTAACTTAGCTATAACTTGCTCGATGGTGATGAGGTTGTTTAGACCGAGACCGAGATCGAGATACAGATCTATAACAAATACCATAGGATAACATGAAATATATGTACCACTCTCATCTCTAGTTTAGACATGTTGATGTCAAGTAGTAGCCCAAAATCTGAGACAAGATAACCCATTCAGACTTTCAATCCAAACATAAAGACTTTCTAATAAATATGCAATCCTCTGTATAGGTTCCTTGTTCAACTTTTTAAGAGTACCCAGGATCTAAGAGTGCTGAGGAACCGATGGGGTTAGCTGAAAGACAAACTTGAGATACTTTGGACCTGGCAGTGCTTTACCACCCTCTGGTTCTTTCGGTAGGGGTGTGATTCTACAAAACAAATTGTGTAATGCATAGCATATTTTCATGTTATTAAACAGGAAGTAAAAAAAAAAAACAATTACAGTCTGTCAGAATGGCATTTGGCACAGGTGTTTGATAAGTGGCATGAGCTACATAATGTAAAAACTTAACGCCAATATATTGGAACTCTGGTGTTGCAATCCTGGGTCTGCTAGCTTAATAACATATTTCAAGCATAGAATAACTCTTTATCGACCAGTTTTATCAAAATTGCGAGCTTCTTCAGCAAAATAACAGTCAATATACATGCTTCCCATTCAGCATCTACATTCGCTGATGACTAGTCTTTCTAACAGGAGTTCTGTTCATCTAAGTTTATCCACACCTCCCTTCAAAAAAAAAAATTGTTTATCCACACAAATGAACATCTAGAGAAATTCTGGAAACCTTTTTCTTAAAGGGAAAAACGTCCTATACAACTTCAAACTATTTGTGCATATAAGAAACCACAACCGCATAGTATGATCCACAAAATATTAAGTTTAGATATGATCGCTCCTTTTATTGTAAAAATTGAAAACATATTCATTAAAGGTTACCTATATGGGATGGATTTCGTTGCATTATGCAGAACACACACCAGTCCATGAATATATATCATGTATATGGTCTGAGGAGACTAAACATTTATATTGGTGCACTCTGAAACATTGTATTTCAAAGTATATCTCATGGAACTTCCATAGAATCAGAAAAGAACACTGTTATCAGCTGATTCACTCCTAAACATCGTATCAACCTAAGCATTATCTCAACTGATGCACTGTTATCAACAAGAAAAGAAACACTGTTATCTCATGGATTTCATTTCATTATGCAGAACACAGACACCAGTCCATCTCCCTGAATAGATATCATGTATCTATTCGAAGGAGACTAAACATCTATGGTGATGCACTCCTAAACATTGTATTTCAAAGAATATCTCATGGAACTTCCATAGAAAAGAAAAGAAACACACTTATCAAGTGGCACAATAGATGAAGGAATAAAATTGATATTGCACATGCACTGTTGACACCTGGGATAACCAACTATCAAATCAGGCTGTCCTTTGGGGGACAAGTGATCCCTAAGCACAAATTATTACAACAATGGGCATTTCCTTTAAACAGATATCCTAACTTTCTTATATTTATAGCAACAAATATTCCATTGATTTTTCACATACATTAAATTTTGCAGCAGCATAATTTGCTTGGTGAATCAGCCCTGCTTATCTAGTATTATATCCCAGATGACTATAGAAAACAAATAGGAAGCCTGCAAACGAGATTCCCGATCAGGAATAAAGCATCAAAATTAAGGCTGAATTGAGGATCTAAAGGAAACTTATACATGATGTATTTGACATCATTTGTCCAAAACTCACCATGAGTTATGTCGTGCAGGATATCATCATAAACCAAATATGCGGTCATTTAAGCTGAAAATGGAATTGCTGAACTGCCTAGCATTCAAGTCCCACCATCCAAGGCAGAACTAAATCGATCAAGCCACTGAGTCGGATTTGGGTTTCTGTCTCTTCCACCCAATCTGAGGTCATGTCTATTTCATCGAGTCCAATAGGATCCACTCCTGCTGGCTTTCCCCCTGAGGGAAGCTGGAGATTGTAGTGAACATAAAGAAGATCGCTCATTGTCTCCTTATCCAGCCTATTACGCTCTTCCGAGTGAATCTGCTGAACCGTGCTGCAGTTTCGCTCAAAGGTAGAAGAACTGCAAACTTGACTAAGTATTCTAACAGCAACACGTTGTAGACCAGGCACTGAATCACCATACTGTTCCCACCACATTCCTACATGCGTAAACATCAGCAAAATTAATAACATAACAGTAATGTACATTCAGATTTCAGAATTGAACTAAAATATGAGTGAATACATACCAAGAGAGGTGGTAATGTGTGCCTCTCTAGCTAGATTGGAGCCAAACATCCCTTGTGCCCTTCTAAACACAAATATTTGAACTGTGATATCATGCCTTAGTTCAGGAGTTGGCAGTAGTTTGTCCAGAACAGCAGTGAACTTCTCTTTAATGATTCCAAGAAATTTAACTTCTGGATTTGTACTGAATGCTAGCGTTCAGATATGCTGCTGCTGCATGGAGGGGTGAATGAAGCTGATTTTGCCACCATCTATCAACTATCTCTAGAAACACCTTACATTTCCCTTCATCCATTATGTAGTAAGTCCTAATCGAGTCCTTTGCCTTGGTCATAGACTTATATATATAGAACCAATTGAAGGTTTCCCTCCTGAGACAGCCTCAGAAATTTCAACAGTGGTTCAGAAACAGCTGCAATTTCTTCAACTGCTCTCCAAAATTCATTGTTATGGAGGATGTCAATGGAAGTGATACTATGAGGTCTATTTGCATAACGAGAAGATGAATAGTCTGGACCGTTGAACATATGTTTCAATCTCGATTTGTGTTTCAACATTGACTGCAAAGTAAGAAAGTTTGATGTAGACTTCGTGATACCGGTGCGGACAAGCTCCTGACCACCAGTGAATTTTCTCATTAAATCAAGCAACCAAGTGTGGTTATATATAAATCTTGTAATAAATTGTGCTTGTAAGATACATCTATTCACCCAATCAATCTTGGAAAAGTCTTCTAAGACCAAATTCAGAAAATGAGAAGCACAAGGGGACCAGAATATAGTACTGTAGCGCTGCATAATTCAAGGCATTGTCCACAATGACTCGAACAACGTTTTCTGGGCCAAAATCTTGAATAACTCAATCAAACAAATCACAGAGGCATTTAGTATTTTGAAGTACATAGATGCATCAACAGATTTGTGAAAAAGGTTCCAAAGGAGATGATACAAAGAAATTAATTAAGGCTCTCGATTGGTTGTCCGTCCATGTATCAGCTACCGATTGTACAACCTGTTGTTGCCCAGTCTTTTTCAATCTCTTTTATTTGTAAAGTGACTTCACATTTGAGCGGTTGCAACCATGTTGTCCTAAGAGCTTCTGCTGATGGCCCTCTAAATCCCAGGCCACCAATTGCCTCCAGCATAAGTTGATAGGAGGAAGAATGTGCAAAACTGAAATCCAATTTGTTTCAAAAAGAATTCAGCAATACATCTCTCAACATCCAAAGAAGGCTGAGGTCTGATAGTTGCACACCCAGTAAGAAGTTTCACTACTGGAGGCATTGTTTCAACAGGAAACATAGGCATTTTTGGACTAGAAACTATCCCAGGAGATTTAGTTCACCAAGTCATTGTTTTTTAGCATTGGCAGCTTCCTTCCCCTCCTCTTTCATCGCTATGATAGCTTTCACCCATCAGTAACTTCATCTCTTACTTTGCTACATGGGTATACACCTTTGCTTGGCAATCAAGACAAAATGAAATTTCAATCTACTAATGCTCCCATTCAAAACTTTGAGGCAAAATTTGCATCTAACTTGTTTCCCTCCATCTTATCACAGTATTCCCAGCAAACATCTTTCTCCGGGACCGCTAGAGTAACAGATACAGAATAAGTACCTTCATGGTTTAAAAAAGAAATTGCAAAACTTTCAACAACTTTTGAAATGCATTTTATGTTTGCATACAATCACAAGATTAAAATGCATATATTCAATTAACAACATGTTTCCACATAGGCAGGGTCCAAACTGGCTGAACTGGTAACAGGAGACCTGGATTCAATTCCCACCCTCCTCACAACATTATTCAGTGACGTTTTCACCGCTCCTACTTTCTCAATATATTTTCTGAAACAAAAAAAAGGAGAAGATTTTCTTGCAGCAAACTACTGCATATTTGAACAGACTGCCATGGGTATTGAAGGCCAGTTGCAAAAGATATCAAATATCCCATGCAAAATTACAGACCAAGGGCAACAGATTAGATTGAAAAACTTACTGATGATAAAGGAATGGTCTCTAATAAGTTACCTGCAGAAATATTGGAAAAGATAATTAGAAGTAAAGACTTCAGCCAGCGAAGTAAATAAAGTGAACTATGTTTGACTTGCAAAGATTAAATTCAGGAGACAAAAGATCTCTCTTATAAGAATTCATGGCTAACATGACTGCATCTAGTGAACTATGTTTGACTTGCAAAGATTAAATTCAGGAGACAAAAGATCTCTCTTATAAGAATTCATGGCTAACATGACTGCATCTACTCAGATGTTACACATCAAACATGGAAGAATAAAGTCCCCACAAGACTTATCTGCTAACAGTTAAGCTAATCAAGGGAGACACCAAATGTAGAGCCTACTTTTAACTCAAGAAGAACAAACAAAGTGGGATTCTGGTCAAAATTTTTACATTAACAAATATGTTGTCAAAAGATGTCCAAAATTTGAAGAACATTGTTGGTATATACCGACTTAACCCCGATGCCGACTGATCATGATGCCGACTCACCAACGGATCCCAACACCGACTCATCAATGCCGGCTCTCCAACATCGGCCGGCGACAATTCCTCTGCAGATCCTGACACAGGCCCATCCCCGAGATGGACCGACCGACCGACCAACCGACTGACTCCGCCGACTGATAACGGGCGACGCTGACAGTGACTGCCGACAATGACCGGCCTGGGCGTGTCGGCCCGACTGGCCGACACCGACCGACCGCCCGAAAGCCGACTCCATACCGGGTGGGATAACACCGATACACCGTCGGGGCGAGCGACTAACACCCGACCTCTATGGACCCTCCGGACACCGGCCACGCTCTGAAGTCACCACCCGACAGTCAAGTCCCGACACATAGTCGGCCAGTCCGTTCACGACTGCCGAACGACCGACAGGAGCTGCAGTCCTATCAAGGACATGCTGTACGACTGCCAGGGGCCTTGCCCTACCAGAGACCTGGAGAATTGTCCTACCAAGGAGGCCAATTAATTCCTAGGACCTGTCAACCCATCGACAATATGGCAACCCCCAGCGATGTGACAGTCCAAGGCGATTTGACGGCTCTACAGTTGTCTACATCACGGACGGCGGGACCATACCGCCTCCCACTATAAAATGGGGTAAGGCAACAGCTCAAACGAGGTAATCAAAGGTAATCCAATCAAACCTCTCCTCCTGCTCCATCGCTGAACTTCCTGGTTTTTCTCTTTACTGTTGCCTAGTCTCCTCTCTGACTTGACCGTCGGAGGGTCCCCGCCGGAGGCCCCTTTCGGTCTGAGTGGACTTCCCTTGCAGGCGCTCGTTCCCGGTGATCAGGCGACGAGAAAATTGGCCGCAACAAATATATATAAAGGGAAAAGTCTAAATAACAGGGTAGGAACGCAACCTACAGAAGCAAAAGGAAGAAATAAATATATATCTTGGGTATTTGCATGTAGCCGCTTAGGGCATCAACTTGATATGTTGGCATGAGCTTAACTGATTTTGCATTGAAACTTTTAGATCATTAACTTGTGGTTATTTTAATCAGCAACCATTTACATTCTACATAATTCAGGGGGAAAAAAAAAATCAATACTTTAGCTTTCTGGGTCAAATACTTTATAATGTTAAATGACTTAAATCACATAATGCATTCATACAAGATAGTCTTCCCCCCTCTCTTCAGACCAGTCAACAGGAACCTAAAATTCCTCTTTATAGGGTCTTCTCTAGCATGTTTTGCAATAATTCACTTCTGCTGCTAATTCAGTTCCAATTTCCTGGTCTTATCGCCACAACCACCATAATATTTCCATCTCTACTATCTCAGATAATGCTTTGTTGTCCAACATTCCAATCCATGCGATAATGCTAGTCTTATGTCATATAAAAGCTTCTGCAGTTTCATCAGTATCCAAGAATCATAGAACACTTTATAGCCTCTTCTCTGCTTCATCCACATTGCTTAAAATCTTTAAGTGATCAGCATTTACCCTTCCATCGCATGTTTAAAAAAAATCATGATAACAATAATATTTTTAAATGAATATTCCCTAGTTTAACTGCTCCTGATCAACTCCACACATACTCCCAACAGAGTAACAAGCCATGTATATGTTCTAGTATCCAATTTGATCATCATCACTTCCTTGATCAATTGACTAGAAAATATCATCTGAGAAATAAAAATTAGACTGTAGCACGCATTTTTGAAGGAAGATGATGCCATTGATATCAACCTACTTAGCCTCCTAGACTAGAAATTATTGATTAGAACTATTCTATCACATGTACCTTGGATCATCCAATAAAAATTGTTACATCATCCACTATTGGAAAAGGATCATTGTATCCAAGCTTGAGAAAAGTTCAATGTTAGCCATGGTTAGATGACTTTTGCTGTTTTGAACGGAAAAGCTCTTTTTTTTTTTGGCTGATATGATGATTTTTTATTACATGATCCAAGGTGCATATAATAGAACAGTTTTAACCAATAATTTCTCTTCCTAGAATGGTGCCATTATGATATTCTGTAATTTTATTACCTTGCGTAAGAAACACCTTCATACTTGACCAAAACATTGACCAGCATGGGCTTTCCAAAAACTTCATCACTTGCTTTGCTTATGATTACGACCATTAATGCAACTTAATAAGTATATCTTTGTCATATAAATCATGCCTAGTTTTTAAATTGAACATTATCAAAAGTTCATCTATCAAGCCACCCACTCAGTCACATATCCACATTTCCTTAAATCTCTTTAAAAACATAAAGATAATATCATAAGACAGGGTAAGACATCATCTTTAATTTCTCTTCATCCGTCTATGGGAATTAAACTATTAAAGTATAAACCGCACCCCATTTTTAAACGAAAATAAAAAGAAAAATATAACCTACACTTTGTCCTAAACCGTGTCCGTTGTCATCACCATCATCTCTTTAATCAACTGCTTAATTAATATAACCCTACTTCAGGTAGGAATTAAAGTAGAAACGGTAGCATTTTACTCCATTTTTAAACTAAAGTAAAAAAGAAAAAAAGAAAGGAAATATGGATGAGCTCCCTCATTTACTCTATTTAAGACATAAATAAAAGTCTTTATCCATAAACTTTAAAAATATCTGATGTAACATGCGGGAAAAATGGCAACAGAAGATAAACAACATGCAAGAAATTGGCATGAAATGAACGAAGAATTATGCATAGCCCAAGAAAATCTCTGAAACGAGAAGCAAGTGGAGCAGAAGTAACGAACCCAAAGTACACGAGCATTTTATACGAGGGGAGGAAGGTTTGACGGAGCGAGAGACGCGGAAGAGAGCGAACTCCGGATGGAAGGAGCGGAATTTTTCGTCGGAACCTTCCGATTTATCGCCGGCGCTTGCGTCTTCTCAGTCGCATTTCCTATACGAAGAAACAACCCCATTTGCTGATAAATATCGCGAGATCTCGGCCGTTAGGATTTTCTTAAGGTAAATTACAACCATCTCCTTCAAAGTTTGAGATAATTACATTTTCAACCAATATTTTAAAAATACGCACCGTACTACATAATATTTGCTATATATATATAATCTCTTATAAATATTTTCAGTTAAATAAACTATCAGTCTATTTGATGATTTTACTAATATTATTATTATTTAATTTATTTAAGTCTTAAATTATTTTATAATTTTTTTATTTTTAAATTTTATTTTTTATATTTGATCAGAAAATCGTATGTGTATTTTTGAAATATTGGATGGGATCATATAATTATCCCAAAATTCAAGAGGGATCAAGATAGTTTTTTTTTTTTTTCTCCCATCATGTCACTTCTCTCCTACTAATCTATCTTTGTTGGAGGGCTTCCGATTTTTTCTCCCTTGGATGGGTTGGAATCCCGATAATTATGCAATATATATACTCGTCCAAAAAAATAGGGAGATGGAGCTTGTGATGCTGGCATCTATCCTCTCACTGTATCACAATTAATTGAGAGTTAGCCACTAGGTTACGTCCAAATTGAGAATGAAAGAAACGACGTAGAATCATGAGCCTCAAAGCTATAGATCTATTTGCAAAACTAGATGCACATGATATAAATTTTATTCGACCATATTCATCAAACAGGTTTACTCAAATTCATTTCTCAAACAAGACTGTAGCAATAAGAAAGAGATACACGAGCAAGATAATGGATCAAAACCTTTGGTTTGCCAAAAGAACTTAAAACTCATTGGAATGTATTTATAAAATTAATGCTTGAGTATATCATATTTGGAAAAATGCTTTAGCATATTTGCTTGACAATGAAAAAACCGTATAGAAAGTACATTTTTTAAAATAATTTATATTTTGTTTAGCATCTATTCTTAAAAAAATTATGTAAAATATTTTTTATATCCTTAATAAATTAACTACATGATGAAAAGAAGGACATAAACCACTAGGATGAAAGATGTTTTAGAAAAAATTACTTTGGTTTCCTGTTCATGGGAAAGTGGGTTTTCCATATCCTCGGTTACTATTTGGCATATAAGATGGGAAGCTTATTCCTATTCCTATGAAGAGGCTACTTTCACATCTAACTTTCCAACAAATATAAATCACTTTGTTGTTTCCTCTCTCTGCCCGTGAACCATGCAAAGTCCTAAAAGTTCTTCTCTTATGATGAAGTGGACATGTTCTCCGCGTTGTCCAAGGATGACGTTTAACCAACCTGATTCCCATCGTTAGACAATCTGGCCCAAACTCATGAGTCTTCTAAGAGGTTTTATTGAACCTTATATCGTCCAATTATGTACATTTGGATCTTTGAAACCTAAGTAGCCTCAATTGTTAGCTAGAGGGTCGGGTATGCCCTTAACTTTGGGAACATTCTCCTATATTCTAGACTAAAGTCAACCTCTTGGATTGAAAGTCAGATCTAGTTACTTAAATCATCCTATATGATCAAATGATTTGGGAGCCACATGGCCCACTAGTTATGAGAAGCTCAAATGCCCTCGAAGAACTGTACCCACTGGAACTGCACCTTTACTCACACCTTGTTTTCATGTTTGCCTATGCCGGCAATAACCAACTTCTATAGAGATTCTCCATCTAGCTTCACGTAATCACCTCCACCATTTTAGGTTTAATTCCTTTTTCTCCTTACATACTTGTTACACTTACATACAATTAAGCAATTACTTTCTTGTCCTTCACGGTCTTCTGACCTTTTTAAGATAATCTTATACTTGGAAGCCCTTATCTAGCTTTGGGTGAGCCTTCGCTATCCTCTGACATCCTAATTTTTAGAGAAAAACCCTCTTGTTTCAATGGTAGGAATCCGGCGATGTATTTAGCCAAAATCTTGACTTTTCCCTGCGAATTAATACGGTAATCATGGTCCATCCATACACCTCTTTATTCATACATGCTTTTGTCCCTGCGTCCTTTTCTCCCTTCTATACCACCCTTTATATGTCCTTTATTTCACCCTTTGAGGTGAGTCAATGTTGTCTTCATTATTCCACGCCCATCCTTTATTCCAGAGAATTCAATCTCACTTATGTGCTTACCTTAATTTTGATGTTTTTCTCCTGACTAATTTTCAGAGATGTGGTTAATTAAAACCATCACATACCTCCTATCCAACCATGCCTCATCCCCCTCATCCATGCACTTTAGAGCCTGTTTTTTTGCAGGTAAATATGATTGAAAAGTTGATCAATTTTTCATTGACTAATTTATCAATATTCTCGTATTTTTAAAATAGATAAGTTACTTCTTCACGGATAGCATATCACCTAATGGGTAGCTAAATCATTTTTCATCAACTAAAAATAATCTTTTTCATTCTTCATATATCCTTAATCTAATAATAATATTATTATA
>KE504871.1:575342-588230 GCA_000441515.1 Elaeis oleifera
TCATATGTATTATATTATATTAAATATTATAGTATATTATATTATAATATATTAAAATATAATATATTATATTATATTATTATATATAATAATATTTATATAATAAAAGGTACTATGAAAAATATAGATAGATCTTAGTAACTTATGCAGAAAACTAGTAATACAAAAGAATATAAATAATATATTTTGAAATATTTTTATTATATAAAAATATAGATAAATTATTTATTTGATTAAATATAATTTTAAAAATATTTATTCAAAAAAATATAGATTTTTAAATAAAATTTTTATCTTCAAAGAACAGGCTCTCATAATATTTTTTAGAACTATGTTTTTAGTGATAGATGGCATGTTTAGGAACAAAGTTATCCAATTCTCCGCAAAAACACCAGGATCTCCCAGTGCAGGATATATTTTTTTCATGGACAAGATGGGTCGTAAAAGTAATCAAAACACAATTTTGATATATCAGCGTAGATAGCTGGCTCCGTCCACTATCAACATGGCATCTGGAACAACAATACAATTCACATGCAGTGGGAATGTTGCTTTGCCCCAAGTGATTACTGCAATCTCTGAGAGCAACACTAGCTTTAGCTTTCCCTGTTCCAACCAATCTATTATAACTAAAATTGGGTACATGCCAAGCACATCATTAAGAAAAGAAGAGAGAGAAAGATAGTGTTAGCTAGGAGATGCATGGTAAATAAAGGAAAATTACCTAACGTGTAGATTTTCTTTTTAACCGATGATATTAAAACTCTAAAGTCCACGTTCGAAAGGACACTTTAGCTCTAAAATATCCCCAACTAATCTACTTATCTCATCGAATCAGTAGAAAAATTAGTTACTATTAATCTACAGTCATAAACCATCATTGGTACCTAACTCACCCTTGTCAAACCGTGACATGGCAAATGACGTTAAAAAAGGGATAAAATTACCTTCTTTTATTAAATACGGACCTTTTGCCCCGCTACTTTAGTCGTTCGATCCCGTCGTCGTTTCGAAAAGCTCACCGCCCGGACCGTCCAACCAATGAGCCACCAAACAGGCGAAGCCACCGCGCATAAAACCAAATAGACCGATCGCGTCCGTCCCGTCTTTTACTGTCACCCTCGTGAATCGTTTCTTTGTCTTGCCGATAGGGACCGATCCGAGGGCTAGAAATTACAGTCCCCATCACTTGTGGTCCTAATGGTCCCTTTCTGGACGGTTCCTAACAAAGACTTTGTTCCTTCCAACTCGTGCGCCGTGTGACGCATCAAACAAGCTGGAGAAATTAAGGTCGACCGTCTGATGATGCCACCTATTTGATTCGATGACTTCATTTTTTTTAATTATTCAACAAATTTCTTATGAGGTCATCGAACAAACCCGACCATAGGATGGAATTACTGGGCAGGGTAGAGCGGTGACAGCGGAAGAGACAAGGGCCCCCACCTTGCGCCCGGATCACGTCACCTCCCAGGAACAAACAAATTAACCAACCATATCAACGGTTCAGGGCTTCCATCTCTGTGAGCCCCGCTGCCAGCTCGACAGCGTTTGATCGCCATCCGCCACCTTGGGTTCCAGGCTGGCAACATCAAGGCCGTGCATCTTGTCTGGTCCACTGGACAAAATAGTCATGCGGATGGTACGAACCCAGGATTTAGCGTTAGGTGGCGGTTACTGTGGACGTTGGTGATCAGATTCGGATGGACGGAACGTTAAGGAGATGGTGTTGTAAGAGGAAATAAAGGGATTCTTCTCTCCCTTCCAAGGGTATTCATGGTTCCATTCTGTCTCAGATAACAACCGCTACTCGCTAAAGCGCACCAAACCTAGCGTGCAGCAAAGTGCGCAAATTGGCCGGTCGAGCGTCTCCATGTCACTGTAAAGAGTTGATATGTGAGATAAATCGTACTATTGTACAAGTCAAGCTTTTAAAGTTGCGCAAAGGTTGTTGACCACTTCTACTTTCTTCACAAGATTTAAAATAAAAGCTGAGCCGCCTTTCCACGTCAGCAATCCGCGGTAGCTTCAAATGAGCCCGCGAGGAGAACGGTGTCCGTAAGTCTTCTGGAAAAGTAGAAAGAAAATATTAAAACACAGTTTATCACGACATAAAATCTCAATAAACATTATTTATTAAGAAATTAATTTAATTACCGCACACATTGCGTTACGTAACCTCAATTAAATCCTGAGTCCCGCCTCTCCGATCCTCACCTCCGTCGTTTTACCGCCAATTTTCGCCCCGAGAAACAATAAAGCTATCGCCAAACTCGAAGAACCCTAGGGATCTCTGCCTTTCCTCTCTGTCAAGTCCTCCATTTTTCGCCACCTCGAGCTCCAACTCTACCTCAGATATGGTGGCGGATTCAAAGCGGTTCCACTCTCCTCGAACGCAGGTTTTCTTCTCCTCTTATCCCTCCGTATTTCTCTCCCCTCTCACATGGTGACGCTCGTCCATTTTAATTTGCCTTTGTTTCGTTTTTTTTTCTTTTTTCTAATTTTAATTCGCCATTAGCGCTTCCTCTCCCTCAGTGTCAACGGTTCC
This sequence comes from Elaeis oleifera, assembly GCA_000441515.1. Lineage (NCBI taxonomy): Eukaryota > Viridiplantae > Streptophyta > Magnoliopsida > Arecales > Arecaceae > Elaeis > Elaeis oleifera. The sequence continues at coordinate 577,891 of KE504871.1, forward strand.
CGAATAAATGATTGCATTCATTGCCCCTAGCTTGCGTCGGATGGCCGTTCCCAAAGCAAGCTTGGTTAAAGTGCTCTTTACTTGCGTCGCGGGGACGCCTCTTCTCACCCTTCGACTAACAAAGAAGAATTCTCCTTCCAAGGCTCCGGTACTGCATCCCCGGTTTGATCTCCACCGGACTGTGAGAGCTACATCCTTTTTGTACTCTGGTTGGAGGACGGCAGCCAATCTTGCAGTGAAAGGAAGGGAAAAAAATTCAAAAATTTGAATCCCTCTCTACCAGCGCGGAGGCACTGCAGTTAAAGCTGCCATTCCAGCTTTTCTTGCCAGGAAAAGGAAATGTCATAGGCTTGAGAGAGGACTTGCTTGATCTGAAGTCTAGATAGGAATGGAGGAGGCTAAGCTGGTAGTTTCGGCGACAGCGATTCTGTTGGTCTGCTTGGCGGCGATTGTTTCGCGAGGAGCCGCCGAGCCGGTGGAGGACAAGCAGACTCTGCTGGATTTCATCGCGCGGCTTCCTCCCGGCGCGTCCTCAACTGGAGCCCCTTCACATCGGTCTGCGACACCTGGCGGGCGTCGCGTGCAGCGGCGACCGCGCCCGCGTGGTGGCCATCCGATTGCCTGGGGTCGGCTTCAACGGCCGCATCCCCCCCGACACCCTTGGCCGCCTTACGGCGCTCCAGATCCTGAGCCTCCGCTCCAACGGCCTCTTCGGCCCCATCCCCGCCGACTTCGCCGCCCTCACCGCCCTCACCGGCCTCCACCTCCAGCTCAACAGCTTCTCCGGTCCCCTGCCGTCCGATCTCTCCGGCTGGAAGAATCTAACGGTCCTCGATCTCTCCTTCAACGCCTTCAACGGCTCCATCCCGACGTCCCTCTCCAACCTCACCCATCTCACCGCCTTGAACCTCTCCAACAACTCCTTCTCCGGCGAGATCCCCGATCTCCAACTCCCGAGTCTCCAGCTCTTGAATGTCTCCAACAACCACCTCAATGGCAGCATCCCTAAATCTCTCCAGAAATTCCCAAATTCCTCTTCTCCGGCAACCATCTCTCCCCGATTTCTCTCTCGACCCCGCCGCCGTTGCCCCTTCCATCCCCTTCTCCTTCCCCTTCGCCTTCGCCGCCGCTTCCGGGAACGAGAGCTTTCCGCCGGCTCAGCGAGTCGGTGATTCTTGCAATTATCATCGGCGGCTGTGCTGTAATTTTGCGGTGATGGCGTTGTTCTTTTCCTCTGTTGCTCGAACAGGGACGCCGATGGCGTGGTCGCCGGGAAGGGATCCAAAGGGGATCGGTCGCCGGAGAAGGCCATGGCCGGAAACCAGGACGAGATGAACCGGTTGGTGTTCTTCGAGGGTGCACGTTTGCTTTCGACTTGGAGGATCTGCTGAGGGCTTCGGCGGAGGTGTTGGGGAAAGGGACGTTCGGGACGGCGTACAAGGCGGTGTTGGAGGACGCGACGATGGTGGTGGTGAAGAGGCTGAAGGAGGTCGGGTTCGGGAAGAAGGACTTCGAGCAGCAGATGGAGGTGGTCGGGAGCATCAAGCACGAGAACGTGGTGGAGCTGCGGGCGTATTACTATTCCAAGGATGAGAAGCTCATCGTGTATGACTACTTCGCCCACGGCAGTGTGGCTGCTTGGTTACATGGTATGGTTCTTTGCACTTTGTTATTATTATTGCCTTCTTTTAGAATGATAATGTGATAGAGAAAATATTATGTAATGGGCTGACTGATTCTATTCTCAATCCTTCTGATATTTATTCGATATGGTGATTTTTTTCTGCATGATTTTTTTCTTTGATTAAGATTCCGATTCTATTGTCATGTTGTGTGTTGTAATGTCGACCACTCAATTATGTTGGATTTGACAGAATTTGTTTTCAGTTTGCAAGTTAAATTATGTCTCTTTTTTTTTGTCCCTTATTTTTGATGGCTTCTTTTGATTCAAGACACAGGACCTTTCTTCTCCTCTAAATGCAGGAGAGGATTTATGGTTGACTTAAGCCAAACTTCTCTCCACGGGAGCACTCAACACTGCTGATTGCTTAATATTTATGCTGCTTGTTTCTGCTTTGATTTGGAGGTCATTGCTATAATTTGCTCTTCTTTATGATTTGTATTCAAATTGGATATTAATGCTCAATCCAGCACTATACTTGTGGTGTACTTTTCTACTATTTACTCGAGCTTTTGATGTCTGTGGTCGAATGCTTGAGTTGTTACAAATCTCGGGATGCAAAACCAGTAATTTTTTCTGGTTAGTTTTATCAAATTTTTTTGATCTTTTTTATTTAAACTTATGTCAACATTCTGGTTGAATAATGCTTTGAGGGCATTGTTATAAAGAGAATTTAAAGAATATAGTTGTTGGGGCTATCCCTTCCGATATGGTAACTGGTACTTAACATCTACAAGCTAACATAGTAATGCTACCGCTTTTGGTTGATAGAATTAATTCCCCTATTTGATAGTAAGTTGGTGCTAAGATCTGGGGACTGGACTACTTCACAGCACAGTGGTTATTTGGGTATGGTGTTTGCGAAAGTTTCTAAATAAAAGAATCCTTTACCATTCAACTACCTTTAGAGGCATGTCCTCTGGACTAAGTTTGACATGAACTCAAGAATATACATGTCAGTGAACAGATAAAATCCCTAAATTTGCTTGTAGTCATCCCTATGATGCTTTTGTAGATGATAAAAATGGTCTGTCTAGATTTGATTAAAGAAAGAGGATATCTATATGAAATCATGTATATAACCTCTCTCTATGACATAATGTGCATTAGTCCAATTGTTTGGCACCAAACACCCTGATGTGTTATGCTATCTTTTTCGATCATCTCTTAGGCATATTTCCAAGTCAAGGTTCCATATGGGAATGCAGCTTTAGCTCATGGTTGTTGATGTTTCTTAAGGGCCTATCTTGAAAAAGGGAATAAGAAAATGCTATCCTAAAGTGAAAAGATTTCAAATGTTTACTTAAAACACCTTTTGATATTTACCTACAACAATTCAACAAGTATAAGGTTGACTCATACTCTTTATCTTCCGTATTACTTGTGCATGATCTATCAAACTGTTAAATAATAATACCTTCATCAACTGATTCTTCTAAATTGGAATGTGGATGAGATCAACAGGAAAATCATCTTCCTATGTCGCAATGGGCAAACCAAGCTGGCAATGTGGTTTGCAGCATGATAATCTTGTTGATTTTTTTTTAGGGGAATAATTTTGATATGTATATGAAGCCTTGAACCACTTAAATTGGCCACCATTCTCTTGGCACTGGGGATGATGAGAGTTTCTTAAGAATTTCTGGCACTTCTTGATGCAAACCATAGAACTCAACAGTATGGCACACATGGTTGGAAGCTCATTTACCATGTATCCACTGCATTTCTAAATTTATTGCTTAAAAAAAAAGCACATTCATGTACTGCTTACATATTAAATGCATTATAGTCTATCACCGGTTCATTTATCATGCAGCTTCCACGTAATAGACTAGTTAGTTTCTTTGAATTGAGTTAATGGAGAACTTCATGTCTTGAATGCAAACCAAAACTAGAAAACATGCATAACATGTAATGTTATATATGCTTTTTGAACAGTCATACTCTACATTGTTCATTAACTCTCTTGTTCTGCAGGAAAAAGAGGGGAAGACAGGATACCTCTAGATTGGGAAACTAGATTAAAGATAGCCGTTGGAGCTGCAAGAGGAATTGCACACATCCATACTGGGAACAATGGCAAACTTGTTCATGGGAACATAAAATCATCCAATGTCTTCCTCAACAACCGGCAATATGGATGTGTCTCTGACCTTGGGCTGACGTCCTTGATGAACCCAACGATTCCTCCTGTGTCCCGGACTGCAGGATATCGTGCACCTGAGGTGGTTGACCTGCGAAAAGCGACACAAGCTTCAGATGTTTACAGTTTTGGTGTCCTCATGCTTGAACTTCTCACAGGGAAGTCCCCTATCCAAATAAAGGTGGGGTGATGAGGTGATCCACCTAGTACGGTGGGTTCATTCCGTGGTCCGTGAGGAGTGGACTGCAGAGGTGTTTGATTTGGAGCTGATGAGATATCCAAATATAGAGGAGGAGATGGTGGAGATGCTTCAGATTGCAATGACCTGTGTGGCTAGGATGCCAGAGCAAAGGCCCCGGATGACAGAGGTAGTGAAAATGATTGAGGATGTCAGAAGGTTCGATACTGGGAACCGGCCTTCATCGGAGGCCTCAACACCGCCAAAGGTACAGGTTGTAGCAGGAACTCTGGCCACGCCACAGTAAGGCCCTTATTAAGCGTGCCGTATCATGCTGATGTGTCCTTCCATGCTTGCTGCATGGCTTGATTGGCAGAAATGCACCACTGTGTGTTGTAGCATTTGTTCAAACTTTTCTTTCTTCAATCTTGATGCTTGTTTAGGATTAACTCAATGCCGTGGACGTTGTAGTTTTAAGGTTCAGGTAAGATGAGGGCATGCCTCGATCAGAGATGGGTCTGGCAGTAAGTCGTATGGCCCTGCAAATTCTTTTTCTCCTTGGTTACAGAACTATCAGAATGCTTCCCTCAATGCAAACACTAACCCTCTAGCTGTACAAAAGGGCTAGTTTGAGAGTGCAAACTGAATTCAAATGACATTGTCTTTGCCTACTTGGTAATCCTTATCATGATCGGTGAAATCTCAGCATGTTACGTTGCTACCCCTCGATGCTTTTTTTTTTTCTCCCTCCTTTACCAAAGAGTATGGTGTATATTGAAAAGAGCAGGATCGGGCAAGGGGGGGAGAAGAAGTAGAAGGAATACCCCTTTCCAACCAATCTTTATGCAATGCAGAAAAGGGATCCATGATTCAAATTGTGGCCTTAACTAATAGAAGTGCATGTGGGATTGAATGAAACCCAAATTGGGTACATCACAGTGAATGCAGCTGCTGCTTCACTTGAGTACGGAGATGGGGCCGTGATGTTTCCGAGGAACACAAGAAACTAAGCACCAAAATTACAACGAAGAGAGCAAGCACGAGAGATCGGGAACAGTTGAGACCGCTTCTGGAGGCCTAGCATGGCCTCAACCTGGCGGGCAGTGCCATTGAAGAGATCATAAGCAAAGAATTAAGCCTTGGGCCTAAGGTGTTTAGAATTGCAAGGGCAAAATATGGGAGACCTAAAATTATGGGTTTCGTAAGATGCATCACGGGAATACAAAATATGCATACCTTTTTCAGTTACGGCTTCAGAATTTTCGTTCTTTGCCTGTCAGGGCCACCGCCGTCGGGGCTGTGGCTTGATAATACTGAGAAAATGAGGTAGGAGATACTTAGCTTCTTTTGCTCGAGATGGTCGGTGCAGTTTGGTGGGGCTGGGGGGGCTCAGCCTCTCCCATCGGTGAGCTAGGTTTTGCTCATAGAGAATGCTTCTTGATAAGTGATGTGCCCATGGAGGAGATTTGTGAGGCCATCTGGGCCATGGCTGAGGACAGGGTGCTTGGGCTGGATGGTTTCCCCCTTTCTACTTTAGGTGATATTGGCCTATTATCCAAGGTGAGGTCGTGGAGGCTGTCCAGCAGCTCTTTGTGACTGGATCATTGATTGATGATTAGAAGAAGATCTTCATTATGCTGATTCCAAAGATATAGGATGTTTCTGAGCCTAGTCACTATAGGCCTATCAGTTTATATACCACTTTGTATAAGATATGTGCCAAAGTGTTGGTGAGCAGGTTGAAGCCCATACTTCCTCGTTTAATTAGCCCTGAGCAAGCAGCTTTCATTGGCGGTTGTAGTATCTCCGACAATGTTCTGATTGCATAGGAATTCATGCATGATTTGCAGAGAGCCCCTGCTCGTGGTTGTCTTATGGCTATCAAATTAGACATGGAGCAGGCCTATGATTGGATGTGCTGAGAGTTCCTCTACCAGGTCCTAAAGAGCTTTCGATTCCATAGGTGCTAGATCAGCTTGATCAAAGGATGCATGCATACTCCTTCCTTCTCTATCTTGATTAATGGCACTCCTATGGACTTCTTTTGCTCCTCTGTTGGTCTCCGCCAAGATTGTCCCCTGTCTCTCTACTTGTTCATTATTTATGTTGATGCCTTGTCTCGTGCTTTGTGATTGGCGACCATTAGCCGGTTTATAGACTCTTACATGCCAGTTCCTGAAGCCCAGTCGATCTCATACTTGCTTTTTGCTGATGATTGTCTATTGGTTGGGCGTGCATCTATTCAAAATGCAGCAGCTTTTAGAAGGATTATAGAGGACTACTGCGTTACTTCTGGTCAAAATGTGAACTTGACTAAATCTATTGTCCATTTTAGCCCGAAGGCCAGTGTTCAATATAGACAAACGATCAGAGAGATTGTTGGTATTATAGACCATTCGGGAGTTCTGCGCTATCTCGAGATTCCTATCACAGGAAGACGCCTTTGGGGGTCCGAGTGTACTGAGCTGGAAGATTTGATTCACAGACGACTTGAGGGTTGGCAATCCAGAGCACTGTCGATGATGGCCAGAGTCATCCTGATCAGGTTAGTCCTCAGTGCTATTCTCATGTATCTTCTGTCTTATACCATTATACCAAAGATCACCTTGGTGAGGCTGGAGCAACAATTTAGAAATTTCCTCTGGGGCTCCCACCAGAGAGGGGGTGGGGGGTCAGGTGTTCACCTTATGGCTTGGGATGTAGTGTGCCTCCCGATCTGTGAAGAGGGTCTGAGTGTCCAGTCTCTATAGGTCCGACGTGAGACACTGATTGTCCACAACAACAAAATATGTTATTAGCAACGAAAATTTATCATCACTAATAACTATTTTCATTGCTAATAGTTATTAGCGACGAAAATTTCATCGCTAATTTTTCATCGCAAATAATCACATTGTTGATAATATTTTATAATGAAAAAAATATTTTATCGCTAATAATATTTATTTACGATGAATAATTTTCATCTTTAAAAATTTTTGATGAAAAATTTTAATCATACAAAAAAATTATTTGCGACGAATTATAACGTCGCTAATAAATAAAAAATTAATAATGATGAAATTTTTTTTTCACTATTAATTTAATTAAAATTTTTCTGAAATAAATTAACAATGAAAAATTTACATCGCAAATAACAATTTTTACAACGAATATTTTCATCACTATTAATTTAATAATAAATTTTTTAAAACTAAATTTAAATAATATTAGCGATGAAAAACTTACATCGTAAATACGATAATTTTTGATAAATTTTCGTCACTAATAATTATTTACGATGAATACTTTTCATTGCTATTAATTATATATAAAATTTTAATAATTTTATATTTATTAAAAAATTAAATTATCGTACTAAAATATTTTTGGCGACCAAAATTTTATCAAAAATAATTCCATCGCTAATAATTTAAACATATTTTTTTAAAAAATAATTTATGAATATATATTTTTAATTAATATCTATAATATTTTTATAAATTAAAAAATTAAATAAAAATTTATACAATAAGTAGATAAATAAATTTTATTATTTTATTATATTAATTAAAATTATAAGAGTTTTGAAATAAAATAAAAAAATACATGAAGAAGCCGTCAAGTGTCGGCATCTAGAGAATGAGCTGGGGAAGAAGAGCACTCGAAAGTGCTCGAACCGACCTGCTGCTGCCTCATTAGCTGTATCGTCTGCTCCATCTGCACCATCCACTCCATCATCTGGATTTGGAGCTGCTGATACTCATCGACGCGTGCAGCCAACTCCTGAACTCGCTGCTCAACCTGTTGTCGATCCACGACAGTTTGCTGTCGATCCTTGGCAGTCTGCCTCTGCACCTCCGTCAACCGAGCCTCGCACGCAGAATGGATGTCAGCCCTAGATGAGCATGAAGATGAGGGAGCAGTAATCCCATACTCTAAATCCCTAACATAACAGGATCTCGTACCAAGCACTTAATCACAGATTTCATCATCTATGGATGCGGTCGAGCCCTCAAGGGTAGGCTGGGATCTCATGTCTGTCATACGGTCTTAAAATTAAATTATAGCTATTTAATTTATAATAAAAATCAGACTATGAATGAAAAATAATTGAAAAACTTCAAAGAGCTCCTGGCTCTCCATCATCCACTCTGACCGTCGCTAGTGGGTCCGCTGGTAGATATTGATCATACCAGGAAGTTCGCCACTCTCAGCATCTCTCTACAATTTGAGAATTAATTAAAAATTTTTAAATAATTAGAGAATTATATGCTAATTAAAATTAAAATTACCTACTATGTGCTCTATGTGACGAGTGAACAACCTCGAACCCCCATAATGTGATACGGTCTGTCTTGCCCGATTCACGACGTTCTGGGCACATCTTCTCTGTACAATTACCAATCAAATTACTAGATAATAAATTTAATTTAAGAATAAATGATTCAATCATTGAACTCTAAAAAAAAATTAGGATATGTAACCTGATATGCCGGATCTTCGTAATGTCGGCATATGATAGTCCAATCATCCATAATGATGCTGTCATAGGGCTGCTGCCGCACTGCCTCCTTCCCATGATCCTGCACCACATGGTACCAATGCTGATGCATGTGATAGCGATAATCCCTGAAACGCAACGATAAATGAGTGTCCATGGCTTGCCTCACGCGATTCTTCTCAAAATCAATGATGTCGAATATACCCTGCCAATAACAATATTAGAAGAATACTATGCAAATTAAATATTCACAATATAATTTATTTTATCTATAAGTGGGTGTACAAAACCTCTCTCTGAGCCGGTAGAACGTGACGCTAATCGAAGAGCGTCATGGGGGCATAGCTGCGGCATATGATGCCCAGCTCAGTCTGCCACAGCTCGCACCATCTCCTAATGGGCCTGGTGTAGCCAGTTGGTATCTTGATCTGAAGATGCTGTCCCAAGTGCTCGCATCTCCAACGCTCTAGAGCGAGGTTCTTCGATGGACCTCACCCTCGCCTCACTAAAGATGAAGACTGGCCTGAAACAACAATAAATAAATCATTAGTATGATAGCGAATCAAATAAAGAATCAAATTTTATTTATAAAAATATAATAATACCACTCGGACCCGTCTCACTCGGATCCGCCTCACTGGGACCTACCGGTGCAGGACCCTTTGACAATGGAGCCGGTGCGGCAATGAAGATCGGTGAAGGCGTCTCAACCTCCGGGCTAGATTGTGAATGCGAACGTCGTCGTCTGTCTCCTGGTACCATATCTATAATAATTGACATTTAAATGAATATAATATTGAATAATAATAACGAAAATAATTACATTCTAATAAATACAATTATATCTCATACCATTATTGCAAGAGAAGATTGAATGAAGAATATAGATCTATTCATCAATATTTGTATCTTTCTCGATATGTAGATCCTCCTCCGAATCACAATAATTGATATATGTGTCGTCTTCTATCTCATCGTCATTTATCAACTGATCAACGCTCTCCGACTCACCAAGATTAAATACATGATCAGCTTCAACTTCGTTGGACGGCAGATCAGCCCTATTCAAAGGTGCCGTTACAAGTTCTTTATCAACAAAAGCTCGGCTAATGTTTGTCTTCTTGCTTAAAAGCTTTCTCTTTATGTAAATTCGAATTTTCATCCATCTCTAATCGGGTTGGTATGTCATATACGCTTCTAGGTATTATTTTTTATACAACATGTTAATTACCTCGATACTTTAGATCCTTCAAATATATTACTTGTTTCGCTTGAGTTACTAATATATACGGCTCATTCTGGTACTATGTTCATACAAAATTTATACTGATAAAGTGTGAATCGATATGAATATCAATTTTTTTATTACTAATATCCCACTATTCACACTAAAACAAGAATACAGAATTACTGGATCCATACTTCAGTTCTATGATATCTACCAATACACCATAATAATCAATCTCTTCTTGTCCTTCATATCCTGTTGTAGCAATCTCACTATTCTGGATCCGTCGTATCTCAAGCTTCTTTGTGTGAAATCTCATTCCTTCAATGATATAGGATGCGTAGTGATTAATCTTTCGATCGGGACCACATGCTAAATCGTACAACTCATCGGTCGCATCTACTTCTTTATTGAAATACTTATGTTTCATCACACCATAACATAAAAATTATGTTGGTTCAAAATATATTATTTATAATTAAATAAATAACATATCACTAATGCAACTTACAAGATCATCAAATTATTTTATAAATTTTTCCTATATCGATCATCAGCATCCGTATTATTCTCTTTACATAGTATACTTTTGTGCTCACTGCAACAAGTTATGATTTTTAATTTTAC
>KE504871.1:623754-637831 GCA_000441515.1 Elaeis oleifera
GCTCCTCCTCTCTCTCTCTCTCTCTCTCTCGTGTCGATATTTCGTTCTCCTGGCGCTAATCTCTGGATTGGTCTAGGACTTTGAGGGATTCCAGTCTTCGGCCATGGCTTCAGAGAGGATCTTGAAGGAGCTGAAGGATCTACAGAAAGATCATCCCGCGTCTTGCAGCGCAGGTGTGTCGAGTCTTGACTCCTTGTCCTGTCCTTGACGCGTTCGATTTTAGATCTGGATTCTTGATATCCACGTTTTGTTTGATCCTCTTGTGAAATCCTTGGATTTTATATCTGAATTTGCTTAGATGAAAGGGAATAAGGCATTGTGTGATCTTTAACGTTAGTTATCTTTTATGAAGTTGATCTTGTGGTTGAGTTCGACTGATGTGAAAAATTGTTTATTTCGGGAACGGTGCAATCTTTATTGCCAAATTATCTTTTCGTGCAGTCAATCTTGTGATTGAATTTGCTCAATGGAACAATGTGTTTTGATCATTTTATGTAGTCAATCTTGTGATCAAGTTCAACCGTTGGGAAAACTGTTTCTTCTGGGCATAGTTCAATTTTTAATGTCGTATTAGATGTCATAATTATCTTTTCATGCCATCGGTCTTGGAATTGAATTCAACCATTGGGAAATTGTTTCTTCTGGATGTAGTATGATTTTTAATATTACATTATCTTTTCATGAAGTCAATCTTGTGGCCAAATTTGCTCAAGGGGAAAGGCTTACCTTTTTCCTCATGATTCAGGGAGCCATGCAGTATGTAGTATGATTACTAGGGTATTTAGTGAGTTACGTGTAAATTTTAACAAGGTATTTGGAGTTATGCTATTGTTTTATCATGTCATAGTTGGTGTGCATGAGAGTACCTATCGTTATTTAAAGATACTCTCCATCAAGAGTGATATTAATGCATTTACCAAATACCTATCATAGAATTCAAATGCGATACCAGGCCTCCTTGGATATAACATGCTTTTCTTGGCAGGCATATATTTAATCATACCATTTTTTGAAAAGGTATAATTCTATAACATCAACACCTCTTGACCATATTTATTCTGATATGTTTCAGACTATGATTTGCCATACTGCCCCGCACCACCTGGTATGGGGTGTACTGTACTGTACCGAGAAGAAACCCTTATGAAACCCCCTTCAAGTCAATACAAGCACCATACCATCCATACTGAGGCATGTGACCTATATAGAGACGTAGACCTGGCAAACGGGCTGGGTAACCCATACCCGTCTGCGGGTCGCATGGGTTGTAGGTAACAGGTCGCGGGTCAAATTACCCACATTTAAATGGGTGGTAGAAAATGCTACCCGCGCCCGCCCGCAAGTAAATGGGTATACCCGCAGGTCACCCGTTAGTTTTCTTTATATCTCTACCCTTTTTACCCTCAAAAAAGAAAAAAAAGAAAAAATAATATAAGCCAAGGTCTTATACACATGCAAAAACTTCAGTTTAATCTAAATATTACACTTCAGTCAGAGTAACGAAAGAAACAAACCAATAATAAAGATCTTGAGCATTTTCTAATCAAGGTCTTGTATATTGCTCCATGTCCTTCCTCAACCTATCCAAGCTCTCTTTGTTTGCGGTGATTTGCGAGAGATCGAGAAGCTAGGGTTTGAGAGAGTGGTTGTCACTTGTTAGGGTGCATAGCAGGGTTTGAGAGCATGAGGAGAGAGCGATTGCAACGATGGAGAGGGCAAGGAGGACGACGACGCTTTGTGAGAGATCGAGAAGAAGCTAGGGTTTGATAAAGAAAAGGAAGTGAGAGTGAGAGGCTGAGAGCCAACTGTGAGATTGAGAGAGAGAGAGAAGCTAAGATTTGGTTGAGAAAGAATGGGTAATGGGTAAAGACTAAAGTGAATGAATGTGAAATAAATATAAATTTTTTATTAAATAAATGGATGACCCATGGGTACCCACTGGTCGATCCGGCCCATCCGCGGGACAGCGGGTTGCAGGTCAAATTACCCGCATTTAAATGGGCCTTAATTTTTTTACCCATACCCAACCCATTGCGGGTGGGTACGGGTCAACCCGTGGGTAATGGGTCATTTTGCCAGGTCTATCGAGACGTACTGATCCATACCAAGTTGTGTACCAACCCGTAGTAACCTGAACCGAGGTGCACTGAGATAAAAATTAAGAAAAATGGTTTGAAAGCTATTTCAGCACAGAATGCATACTGTACCATACCGATTGTACCTTACCGAACTAGTAAGGTACCGATGTAGTATCCGATACCGAGATAGCGGATCTTGCTTTAGACATTGTAGAATCCTTCTTTCTTTCACTTTTGTTGGATCTCTTCATCTTAGTTCAGGCTAGGAAGAAATTGTATGGTTACAAAATTGCCTGGTGATTCAAATAAAGATAGTGCATGCTGCATGTGCCATTCTTACAATGAAATAGCAATATATATAAGCCAAGATTTCTTGTCCCCATTGTCATTAAGACATATATGCTCCTTTTGAGGTTGCATGATACAATACTTGTAAATATGCTGTTATTAAGCTTTAAATTCTGGCAGGACGACCATCACAGTGGGTGGCTAAGACAGATAGGAGCTAATATCCTGGTTTATCCTGGCTGAGATGAAATGCTGGAAGATTTGGGGAGAAAAAGAGTCTGACACGTCTGCCAGTATATAGGAATCAAGGCATTGGAATATTGGCTGATATAGTAACACCAAGATCAACTACCATGTCAAGGCATTGATTGTAAGATGGTAAAGAAAGATTCAAAAATCTCAAGTATTTTCATATTGTATGTGCCAATATCCTGGGGTATATTGACTGATATTGATCTAGAGAAGGGCACTGTATTCGTGGGTGCCTGCTATCAATAGAAACATAATCTCAGCCGAGATGAAACCTGAATCACTGCCAACTTCTGTTCGAGTTTGCTGTGTTCTTTATATTTGTCATATATGTTATATCTTATTCATATAAAGACACATGAAGACTGAAACAATAAGTCATCTAAAGGCATCTAACATTAAGTATTGGTTCTTCACTACTGTTAGTTAGAGCTTTACTTAATTGTGACAGCATGATAGGTTAAGTTATGCAACATGACTAGGTATATGGGAATTGTGTATCTTGGGTGCCACAATCACTTTGGGAAATACAATCATTTTGTTGCTTTTGCTCTTGAATGTTTCTAAGCTTTCCAGTGCTCTATAATAAACTAAACGAGTCAACTAACCTTAAGTTTTTATTATTTAGACTGAATTTAAGTTAGCTAGAAGGATCTCATTGGAGGTTACCATTCAATTATCTGTGAATATGCTGTACAAGTTCAATAATCTTTAATAAAAATGTTTCTCAGGAATCCTTGTGTGCTATCATTATTAACTTCTTCCTGCACCTCTACGTACTCCCTCTCACCTCCATGCGATGCTGGTTGTACAAAAATAAATTTGACTATTTTTTGATGTTACGCATGCAAAATCACAAAATAACAAATTACTCTTGAGGTAACATCATATAAACATTTGTTAACAACTCTGCCGGATTTATTATATTTAACGATTAAAATTAATCTGATATCAAAAGATGCTTATAAGCTAAGTGGTAAAATCAGCCAAACTAGTCATTTCTAGTTAAATTGTAGCAGAAGGTAAAATTTGTATAGTTAGGTTCAAAATTTTGGTGTTCATTGACGTAAGTTGCTCTTCAAGTGAGATGTGTTTCTTTTTCTGTTGAGCAGGATTTTGACGATATGCTATAAATCAGTGCATACTAGAATAAAATTCTTAATTCAGGCTTAGCATAGTGTCTTCTGATTAACACATAATGCGCCAGTGGATGAAGTTCAACCTTTAAGGGCTTATTTGGATGTCTTGGGCTCAAAATCCCATGGGATTCATGGGTTGGGCCAACACAACCAGTTAAATCAAGCTGGGCTAGGCCTATCTATATAAGTACTCAAAGAACCATTAAAGTGGGCCGGCTTGAATTCCATAGAGAGAAAAAAGACATGCTGAGGTTTTTTTCTCTTTCTATGGGATTCGGGCCTGCCCACTCCAATATTTCTCTGGGTTTTTATAAATATAAGCCTAACCTAGCTTGACTTAGCTGGTTGTCTAAGCCCAACCATGAATCTCATGGGATTTTGGGCCCAAACATCCAAATAGACCCTAAGTTGTGTTTTGACATCCCTTGCATTAATATGACAATTAGATGTTACTATGCATTCTTTGTAAGTTGTAAGAGATGTGAATATGCTTGCCCAACAGATCGAGTGTTATGGCATGAAAGAACTGGCAGCATGGGTCTATCTTATGAATATGTTAAGAAAGACTCCACTTGAAGCATTTGATTCCTCTTTACCGACAAAAGCCTGTACTCAATAAAATATATGATCCCAAGCATTGTGAAATGCTATAGTTTTAAATGATCTTCAATTGGGGTTTATTTGGCAAAGGAATATGATATTGTATACATGTTTGCTTATAGATGTTCAACATCAGTTCTTTAACTCCATTTTAATAGGAGGATGAATTGGATGGGAAGTATTATTTAGGCGATTCTTATGTAATTGATCTAATGCTGTATATTGAAAGTCCCTAGAGGTCAAAAGTGTTTATAGGAGCATGACGATAAATACCATTGCCCTAGGGTTACAAAGGGGCACCTATTACAGAAGCAGATTTGATTTTCTTTTTTTTTTTAATTCATTAATGTAA
This sequence comes from Elaeis oleifera, assembly GCA_000441515.1. Taxonomy (NCBI): domain Eukaryota; kingdom Viridiplantae; phylum Streptophyta; class Magnoliopsida; order Arecales; family Arecaceae; genus Elaeis; species Elaeis oleifera. The sequence goes on from KE504871.1 coordinate 628,461, forward strand.
ATGATAAATATAGTAGTGTGAAGCATGCTGGCCCATTTTGTTGAGTTTATGGGTTTATGAACATGCTTCTACGAGATCTTTGTTGTTGCTTAACGGCAAGGGTGTAAGTTGGGAGTATTGGAAGGAATTCTTGGTTTTTAATTCTTTTGGCAATGCTTGAGGGTTTTAGATGGGGAGAAGAGAGGGATGCTTAATGCAATTGGTTTGATCTTTTCATATAAGGAAACTAAAGAGGGATATCACATATTAGTTCACAATATCCTTTTAGGAAGCTAAGCCTTTGAGTTTGACATTGTCCAATTTAAGCGCATTGTAGGAGCTCTTCGAGTTCTATTAAACAATTGTTATCCCTCTTCCTTTTAGAGGCCTGAATTTAAGTTAATGTTCTTTTGTAATCAAGTACTTGGAATGATCAGAGTATGAACATATTGTAAATGTCCTCTCTCTGATCTTGTGAGTCAGGACCAGATTTGGTTTGTCATTGGAGATATTCAAGCGGTATCGAATGTTACCAAACAATTGTTGTACCTTCTCCATTCTGGGGACCTAAGTTTAAAATTGATGTTTCTTTGGGAATCCAAGCACTTTTGGGATAGGTGAAGATTCAAGGATTTATAACTGCTTAGCTCAGTAGTGATCTTGTGGATTAATGTGGCTACTTCTCATGAAGTAGAGGAACAATACCATTATTGGGTTAAAGAAAATGTGTATAATCTATAATGTTTTTATTGCATAGGTTGAAGTACCTAGAAACTTTATTGGGTGGGGTGGACCGGTGGAGGCAATCAGCCTATTTGAAAAGTTGCTGCTATGTTTGATGGGGTTGCTAACATAGTTATGGGGGTTATCTTTCCTAGCTGAGTAGGATTTAGTACACCTTGCAGAGGGAGGTGTGGCAAGAGCATATTTGAATATGGGGAATTCATTTTATATTCATGACACTTCAATGGTTCAACCTTTTTATATTGATGCTTTAACCTGTTACCTTTGGGTTGAAACTGAGTAACTGAATATAGATACTTAGATTTATTCTTATCTTTAACATAGTATATTATGTAAGAGGCGGGATTGCCTTTTTATGAATTCTATATGTAATTTTCATTTATATATGCAGTGAATTTGGACTTCGGATGGTGGGTTATATAGAATTGTTAGTCTTTATGAAGATGCTGTGTTTCCGAAGAACCTCCTTGAAAGGGTGTAAACCTGGTTTTTTGTGCGATACAATAGGGTTTTGGTTGCTAATTTGGGTCCAAAAACCAACCATCATACCCTTGGCGGTTAAGAAAATGAAACATGAATTGAAAGTTGAAATGTTTCAGAGGAGTTGAAGCCTTTTCCTTATGTTTATCTATTTCATGAGAAATTCTCTTAAAAAATTCTATTTTCATATATCTTGATGGTATTCAAATACTTCTTTCTATCCTGGTGTATGGTAGATCCACTACTATAGCAAAAGAAATTGATAATGAGGAAAGATAATATTACTTGCTGCTGAAGCTGTTTTCTTGTTTGATATTTACGTCAACATACTAAATCATGCTTGTGTGGTGAAAGCAATTTATAATTATTCCTGTTATATGTTTTGTATTTAACAGAACCTGTGGCAGAAGACATGTTTCACTAGTGAGCAACAATTATGGCCCCCCCAGGTTGTCCTTATGCCAGGGGTGTCTTTCTAGTTACCATCCACTTCCCTCCTGATTATCCATTCATGCCACCTGAGGTACTGGAACACTGGTAATCTTTTGACATAATGAAATGAACCTTCTTGTCTATGTCATGTTTCTCTAAAATGCCCTATTAACTTTGAACTTTGAGGAGTGTGATTTGTGTCAGATAATTTGTATATTATTTGAACTGATCTGTCTTCAATCCCATACATTGATTGGCAAAATGCATAGCCTTGTCCCATGTTGTGGCTTAATAACTAGACATCAATTGTATAATAAGCTTACTTTAGCATCTGGTTTCACAGCTCTGGCTTGTTTTTTTTGTTGATTCATGTTACTGTTAGTGCCATCTCGTGCTTTTCAGTTGTATTTATGGCTTGATATTCTGTTAGTCTAATGCTTAAGCTCCTATTTCTTTGAAAGGTCCCACAATTGATGAGGTAGGATTTGGAGAGGTTATTATTTTTATTGTCATGTGGAGTTGAATCTGCCACTTTGAGAAACCTTTGAGCAGTCAGTGTTGGAGTCTGAAACCTTGTACTGGATTATTCTTTGTAATTTGAGTTGCGTACACATGCACATTAGAGGATTGTTATTCTTAAGGTTGGAGTGTAGAAGTCATTTATGTGGGTTACAATGTTAAAGCTGCAAGTAGATGTTTCTTCTTTATTTTTGTTCATTTCTTTTTGGCTAAAAAAGGTTCTCTGCAATATTGTTTTAAGGCTTTGATGTGGTTCTGGTACTATGACCTTCTTGGGCAACTTGCTTGTTTATAGCTTGCTGGGCTACTCTTATCTATAGCACTATGGGGTTATATCAAAACCTTTTTTTACTGAATATATTGCCTTAGAATTTCCTGGAGAACTTTCATTCTTGTTCAGAAGTAGAATATAGAGATCTGATTGGTGAGCAGCAAAGTTCATAATTCCACAAATTTTGGTGAAATTTGCCATTAAATTCTGGTATCACCCAAACTATAGGTTTCATGTACAAATGTTATCTAGATCATGCTTATAGGAAACAAAGTCATGAATATAAATGTGCTCAAATAATTGGAAATCATACTCATTTTCATCATATATCATTATTCTAATATTTTCATGATAATTCAAATTGAGTGAATGTTGTAACTGTACAAAACAATGTAGTGTTTGAATTTTATGCATTAAGTAGAGCAAAATGAGTATATCAGATTGATTACTGCTAATTTCAATTCAAATCCTCTAGACCATTTTTTCCTTCCTTTATTGCATGAGTCCAATTCTAACCTTTCACCCACAATTTTTTTTGCCCATTTCCTGGGGTTTCAGCAGCCCAATATGGCCTGCTGCCTGTAATTTGAAACCTGTGCCTATGAGATTATTTTGCAGAATGCATTGATTTCTAAGGATGCCTTTTTAATGAACTAGAATGTGTCGTGAATCTAATATCCACCTTGATAATGTGCATGTAATTAAATGGTTGCAGGATAGATATTTGGTAACCTACTTCCTCTGTTTCTCTTTTGTAGTGGGTATGACTCTTCGGCTCTATTTGTTGCCTGTGGATCAGAAAAGGAATCAGGATCTGTTGCAGGAACTTCAATACTTCTGGTCTGACCTTCATATGCCAATGGAATTGCCATTGCTATATATAACATCTTTCCTGGTTATTGAGTAGGCATTATCCTGATTCTGGAAGTAATGCACTGGGGAAATTTACAAGAAAATAGATTTTGATGAAAAATTAGAAGTTTAGTGTAACATCATTCTTTGTTTAGATCATTCTTCTATGCTAATTTCCTTGACACTGATTGGAGAAATGACTGAAGATTGTGGTTGACCTTTGCCCCAAGGCTACAGTTACCAGACCCAGGTTGATTTTCCTCATTTTGCCAGTTGTATGAAGCTAAACCTCGATAGGTGACTTAGATGTTGTGGACACTAGTGGAAACAATATGATTGCTTGCTTTAATGGTCCATCTGGTTAGAAGTATGATAACTTACAGAGTGCAGCACTCCTGAAAGAGGTTCATAGGCTCATTGTGGAGTTGCATCAGTGGATATTGCAATCGACTGTTGGTAGAAAAGGATGTTGGATCTCCCTTCTCTCTGTAGTTTAGTAATTGTTATGCTTCATTATAAGCAAAGCAGTGTTTTGCTGGTCTAATGGTGATTAATGATGCCAGAGATGGGCTGAACAGGATTAGCTGAAAGGCATCCATCTTAACTATTGTTCCACCTTGTACGGAAATGCTTATCATTTTGCTCATTTCACCATTACTTAATTTCTTCCTTACAAGTTGAAGGGCATATGTTATTACTTTAATATAGCCAGGACAATATCCATGGCAACCATAGTTGCATTTTGCCTAGTTGTGATTCCTTGTAGAAAGAACAGTTGCATGTGCATATTTAGATTGTTGTGTGCTTTTAGATTGAGAATAGAGTTTTCTACTTACATATTTTTGAAGAAAGAAAAAAGGATAAATAGACATTAAAAAGCTGCAAATGACACAAGATACATGTCTGGAAAAGTGTCAGCCCTTCCGTTAAATAAACACATCATCAAAGGAGGAAATCAGAAGTGGGAATTCTATATTTTCCAGTTATGGTGTTAAAGTGGTCAGGAGACAATTATTTTCACATGATTATGGAAGACATGAACATTGACACAAGTATTTAAGTGATTTGGAAGTATGTCCTTGAGGATGAACTTTGGTCAGCCTCAGCATTTGGTAAATTGAGATCCATTTCCTAAACAGTAAACATTCTCTTTGATGCTTTCGTGAACAGTTTGTGCTAGGAATGGGTTTATCTCAAGAATGAAATCTCAAATTATACAGTGAGAAGATTTATAAATGATGGATTACAAATGAAATAGGAAACTTTTTGGGCATATAATTTGGTATCTTTTATGAAAGCACCATAACTACCTCCTGATGGTGGGGGCTGTAATATTTGCATGGGATTGTGAAGGGATGGTGGGCAACATAGTAGAGGTGGCATTAGGGTGCACATGAGCAGGTAAGGTTGGAGGGTTATTAAGTGATAATGGAATGATTAACCGAGGTGTCTGTGTTGGGGTGTGTGGTGGAAGTGGTAGGGGCCCAAAATGGAAACATCTTTATATGAAAATTTATCTTCGATAAAGCATGCATGGCGAGCCAAATAAAGACGACCAGTAACACGGTCAAAACAGCGATAGCCAAAATGATTTGTCGCATAGCCAAGAAGATAGATGGGATGCAGTGAAAATCAAACTTGTTTTGTTGTAGGCATGAGTTAATGGATATACGGCACAACCGAAAATTCGAAGAAATTATAATTTGGAATAGTTTTGAATAAGATTTCGTAAGGAGTGATGCCGTGAAGTATGGGCGTGGGATTGTGATTAATGAGATACATAGTCGTATCAAAAGCAAAATGCCAAAACTGTTTTGAAATAGAAGCTTGAGCGAGTAAGGTTAGACCAGTGTCAACGACATAACGAATTTTGCGCTCAACAGCGCCATTTGGTTCGTGAGTGTGATGATAGGTAATACGATGAAAAATGCCATATTTTTTAGAGTGGGCAGTGAGAGCATGGAACTCACCATCACAATCAGACTGAATGGCCTTTATGGAGCATCGGAGTAGATGCTTAATTGATGTGTGAAATTGGATAAAACCGCAAGTACATCGGATTTATTAAAAAATGGATACAACCAGACAAATTTCGAGAAATCATCAACAATTAACAGGAAATACTTGTGGCCTTCAAATAAAGCGATGGGGATGGATGCCAAACATCAACAAATAATAGTTCAAGAGGAGAGCTACTGCGACTCTCGGTTGGAGGTAGATGAAGACGAGAAGACTTGCCTAAAAGATAAGGTTCACATTTATTCAAACCACAAAAAGGAAGAGCAGGCAGTTGGTGTTTGGTGAGGACATGACAAACAATGCGGAAACATGGGTGGCCAAGACATTGGTGCCAGCGATCGTGGGAAACACGTTCGATGAGGTAGGCTTTGGGAGGTTCGGAACGAGAAAAACAGTAGCGCCCATCTTTAGTCCGATTGCGAAGAAGAGGAAGGTCGGAGGTTTTGTCCTTAACAACAAAAGATGAGGGTGAAACTCAAAGTAACAGTTATTATTGTAGAGGAGCCAATATGGGAGATTTGCAAACTTGCACCGTTGTCGACATGGAGATACATATCTCACAGCAAATCCCATATTCCATGCTCGAACAAAACACATTGAGGTCGATGTTCATGTTGTGCACGATCATGTCTCCAAAAGGTACTTGTAGGTTTGCTATTTATCTATCAAAGATCAAATCATTGATATTATAACTGAAGCGCTTCCATGACCTCATTTTCTTATGATACGAGATAAGCTTCGTCTACTACCATCGGAGTAACTCGCTTGAGGGGGCGTACGAAACTACCATAATTACCTCCTAAAGAATAGGTCTTCAAGTACGTAGTGGCTTACGTGCCTAGTCTTTTGCATACATGTCTATTATTTGGCTTCTTGTTGTAACTGACAGCCTACAATGTAGGTCATGTAAGTTGTATGATGTATTATATAAACAATATGCCTCATCATTGATTGGTGTGAAAAATTTGACCTTTACAAGCAATGGTTTTGCGATAGGAAACCCAACTCATGCAATAAAGACTGAAGCCAAATGAGTTCTGCAGTAGTATCTATTAATGCACGATATTCTGACTCCATAGAAGATCGAGAGATCGTGCATTGCTTACGAGCAGACTATGAGATTAAATTGGAACTCATATAGATGACATAGCCACTGGCAAACTTGTGATCATCAATACAACCAGTCCAATCGGCGTCGGAGAAGGAATGCAAAACACGATGGAGAGGGAATGATGGAAAGGCTAAGGTGGATGGTATTTTTAAGGTAGCGAAGGATGCATTTGATAACTTGCCAATGGTCAATGGTGGGATTACTCATGTATTGGCACACTTTATTAACCGAGAAAGCAATTTCTGGACATGTTAAGGTGAGGTATTGCAAGGTGCCAACAATGCGGCGATACTCATGTGGGTTGGGTAGAGGGGAACCAATGGTGGTGAGTTAGTAGAGGTAGAGAGAGAGGAGTGGACATCGATTTGGATCAGTCCATGTGAGTGGTAACTAAAAGATCGGTAATGTATTTTTGCTGGGAGAGGAGTCTAGTTTTAGTTCGAATGACTTCGACACCCAAAAAATAATGGAGTGGGCCTAAGTCTTTGAGTGAAAAGTGGGTGCTAAGATAGGTGATTAAATCTTATAGGCGGACGAGGTGATTGCCGGTGAGAAGAATATCATTAACGTATACAAGCGCATATAAAATAACGTTGTGATGCTTGTAGATGAAGAGGGAAGTATCAGTGTGGGAGGATATGAATCCAAAAGCAAGAACGGCATCACAGAGTTTGTGGAACCAAGCACGTGGTGACTGTTTGAGGCCATAAATGGCTTTGTGAAGATGACAAACACGATCAAGATGAGACTCATCTATAAAATTAGGTGGTTGAGACATGTAAACTACCTCAACGAGATCATTATGAAGAAAAGCATTATTAATGTCTACTTGACGAAAGGGCCACCCATTAGTGACGGCAATGGATAGAACGACACGGATGGTGGTGGGTTTAACAACAAGACTGAATGTCTCAGTGAAATCTATGCCTTCTTGTTGATGATAATCATTGGCAACAAGACGAGCCTTATGCCGTTCAAGGGATCCATCAGCATGGTATTGTTTGGAAAATCCACTTGCAGGCAATGACATGTATTGTGGGATGACGGGAACAAGAGACCAAGTTCCATTGGTTAGAAGAGCATTGATTTCACTGGCACAGGTGGGTAGCATCACAATATTATTTTATATGGTGCCTGTATGCGTTGATAATATTTTTCTCACCAGCAATCACCTCGTCCGCCTACAAGATTTAATCATCTATCTTAGCACTCACTTTCCACTCAAAGACTTATGAAGACCCTTTGAGTAATATGCATTCTCAACCTTCAGTATGAGCTAACCACCATCATTCCCCGGAATACTATATTCTCAGTACCCAATTTAATAATAGAGATAAGAAGAAAAAAAAGAGCTTGAAAAATATATCTAAGCAACAATGCCTCGCATCCTTTTGATAATTTAGTTAGCTTGTGTTATCGTGTGCTTTCAAATTTGATATTTTACACAGGCAAGTTTGATAAATGTCGAACAGCTTAATGTGATGTGATATATGTCATGGTTGTGAACTAAGTGTTTGAAAAGTTGATCACTGCGATTCCCTGAGTCCAACTTATGTGGATTGCTCAGGTAGCATTCAGGACAAAGGTCTTCCAAGTTCCATCCAAATATTAACTGCAATGGAATCATTTGCCTTGACATATTAGAGGAACAATGGAGTCTGGCTTTAACCATTTCTGAGGTTTTTCTTCCATACTTTCCCTTGTCTTATATCCAGCAAAAGATTATAGGTTCATCTGAATAAGAATGCTCCCATAAAATCCTTGTGCCATTAGATTTTTGAAGGATTTGAATGGTATGACAGTAAGTCCTAGATTTTCTAAGTTTAAGATTTCCATCTGGCACGCTGCTGGACTCTTTTCTCTTGTTTCATTCCTTATATTTTTCCTTCATGTCCCTCTATCTCCCGCTGTATCTAATAAGCTGGTAGGATTATATGCCTCCCCCACCCTAGACACATGATGATTTTTACTTTAAAAAAAAAAGAAAGTAGAATTAGCCACTGCATATCTGATCTCAAGCGGTGTTCATGGATGATTACAAATTTATATTGAGTAGCATGGCTATAATATGGTGTGTATTATGCTTCAAGCTGCTCTTATTATTATTATTTTGGTTCTTTGTATCAATGGCGTCCAAGAAGATCATCCAGCCCCTCTTCAGAAAATACGGTGGAAGCCAGGACTGGTTGAGATTGATTGGGCAGCCAGATGAGCAATTAATTCTAGTTTTGGGATAACAAATATCTTCTCCAAGGTGATTCACGGTATCACTTCAAACTAGGGGCCAGTTCAGTTGCTCCTCCAACTGCCCCAATCTCCTTCCACCGTCCAGCATTCACCATATTTCAAGAGAACTGACCTGCTAGAGTTTCAAGATCTTCCAGTGTCCATACATGGCCTTACTAGATTGCAGAGGAGTGATTGGTTTCTCTTGTAGAATGACATTCCATAAACCAAACCGCATCTATCCACAGTAATTAATCTGATGGTGTTATGAATGTTGATTTGGTTATTAATTTATATTTGCTACTTTCAGGTGCTGCTTTCAATATGTTCTCTGTTGACAGACCCAATCTCAGATGATCAGTTGGTTCATAGAGACAGATGGGACCAAGTATGAGACCGCTGCAAGTAGCTGGACCTAGAAGTATGCGATGAGTTCCCTATGCTGTCACACCCTCGCCCCAAAACATAGTTTGAGGGTCTAATAGCCATGGCATGTCCATAGGACTGACCGAATAAGTATACAAGGTATTCCATCTATCAATGAATTCAATATAATTTAAAATTATATAATTCATATGTAAAAAATAGTAAATATCAAAATAACTAAATTATTAATTTAAAAGTTCATACAAATATCACCATAAACCATACCACCGAATTCTTCTTTTAAATTGTACAATCTAAACTTTTAGTGTTTAAATTATTTATACATTATTCCAAAAATATTATCATATATAT